>MU614774.1:0-39345 GCA_025201725.1 Chytriomyces sp. MP71
GGGGGGGGGGTTAATAATTTAAAAAATTGTGTTCAAGGAATGCAAGAAGTGGACCCACGCCGACGAAGCATCCAGGTTGCGTCGAAGCGATCTTCAGCACTGCTGAATGCGAATGGCAACATGAGCTTTCTGGGGAGCGGGAATGCGGTCGGGAGTGGGAGCGGCCTGTTTGGCTCACCACCTCGGCCCTCGTCGACAACCGCAACCGCAACGGCATCCTCGTCACTGTCATCGTCACCAACAAACGCAGCCTTAAACTCAAACAATAATAACAATATCGTGTTCTCGGTCCCAATCAACCCGCGTCTCATTGAGGACATTGAGACAAACGCACTCCAACTTGCCCGGGACATTGATCGCGTTATTTCAAACTTTGAGCAAAAGATGGTTCAGGTGCGACCAGCTTCAAGGTTCGCGACGAGTTTTGCCATTCAACAAGCTGCATTTATTTTATTCAGATTTCCTCATACGCACGCGAATCGGTCCAAGTGCACAACTCGGCAGTGCACAATCTGTGCAACACAATCGATGCAACGAAGAGCAACATGCTCGCTCTCATCACTACCGTCGACCAACTCAGCGAGGACATGGCGGGCATAGAGAGTCTCTCCCTACAAATGTAGGATCATTTCTTGGTTGCCTTGGACCAATCTTCTTCTCCTTTCCGTTGATTGTTGCTTAACACTTGCCCGATTAGAAAAGCGCTCAAGGAGGCCCTGGATGTCCTCGAAAAACTGCCTGTCCTCAAGTGAACTCTTTACACCCACCTGACATACTCCTTCTCATGCGATTTTGTATTTTTATGCTGTCCAATAGAATCAGATTATTTTGGCTTGTCGCTACTGTCCCTGTTGAGTGGTTGTCTATGGCGCTCCGGATGCGAAGACCCGTACGTCCAACCAAGCGCTGAACACCAGGTTTTCGTTGTGTGCCCTTCGTGGCACTCTAATTTCGGCGGTATCAAGAAAAGTCGACGAGTGCCAAAAACCCAAACCTGGAATGGGCGACAGGAGCACGTCCCACGCCACGCCACCGAAGCGGTTCAATGTCCCCGGCTTTCCGTTTCCGTACAGGTGTTTCGCGTGTCTGTGCACCGTGTGTGTGTTGAGCGAGCCCCTCAGTCAACCCCTTTCCTCAGCTATCCAACGCAAGATCCGCCCGCAGGCATGCTGTATCCACCAGACTATCCATGTGAGCTGGTACGGGTTTGAGAATACCGCTGGTCTCTGAATTGCTGTTGCGCGTCAACCAAGATCCGATTCCGCCTCCAAGCCCGGATGAACTCTGGCAACCAGCTCCACCAGACGGATTCTACCATCCAGACACTCCACCGCCTAACGTAATTCATCTTTATTTCTTGCGCCCTGCCACACGTGGTTTAATACCTAACCTTGAATCGCCAGACCTGGCCGTTCAGCGAAGGATACCCGTGGCCTCCCGTCTTTTTTAATGGGACCCTGTTGCAGTATTTGGACTCTATTGGCTCCACCATGATCATCTCATCGGCCCCTCCCACCGCCCAACTCTCCCCTGCCCCGCGCGCGTTTTCACCTCCGAATCAGGGTTTTCCACCTCAGCCACCACAAACTCGTCCATTGCCCCCCAAAATTTCCAACATCCAAACAAAGTCCATCACCTCTCTCACTGGCTCATCATTGCTCGCGTCGTTCACCACCCCACCTCCGGAGCTACCGCCACCAAGCCAAACCGTCATCATCTCCATCTCGGTCGTCAGCGCCGGTGTCCTCCTTCTTTTCCTCCTCGTCTTTTTCCTGCGCATGCACTACTTTACGTTGAAGGATGGCACGGCCGTGCGCACCAAACGCATCCCCACCGAACACCGTCAAAGCAGTTCCTTGAGCTTCTTGATCTGCAGTCCTCCCGTCTGTGTGAATGGGGTTCCCGTTACTACAACGATTCGCGATTCTCACTCGATTTACGGCAATCTTGATTCGGGGTTCGGATTTCATGGGGACTTTCCCGGTGGAATGGGGCTTGGTCGTGACGAGGAGGAGGACGAGTGTGAGGATGGTGTTTCGAGCGAGGCGTTTGAACTTGTGGTGTGGGCACTGGATTCTCCATGATTATTTGTTTTAGCCCCTGCGAACAAATTGCGAATAATAAAACTGTATTGGCATTATGACAAAACTAAAAGGCATCAATAAAACACCGACTCAGGGAGACTTGAGATCCCTTACCCTCCTCCAAATGCAGTCTACATCGACAGAACCAGATCATTCGAAGCCACGACACCTCAAATTTACTGAACGTAGTTTGCGGGAAACACACCCTCCCTGGCACCGATGCGACCATCCCACCAGTCGTTATCATTCTTCTTCAAGACGACTATCTCGTCCCCAGCACGGAAACTCAAATCCCCAGCACGCTGACCATCAAAGTCGTACAACGCCACCACACGGTTCGCGGGAGGCGCAGGGGCCGGCAAACGGCCCGGCAAGGGACGTGGGCTCGAGACGCTGGTCGGTGTGCGGTACGCCCCGCTGCCGCCATTATAGTTGCTGCTGCCGCCCCCATTATAGTTGCTGCTGCCACCCCCGTTGTAGCTGTTATTGCTGTACGTGCTGATGTTGTCGTTGGCGGGCTGGTCGTTGGATGCGTTTTTGCGGAACATGGTTGCAGGGTTGAAGGTTGCACGACGAGAGGGAATGTCTTCGCCGTTTACTTCTTGTTCTGTGCGGCGGTTGAGGGCTCTGCATTTGGGAGGCGAGACGTAAGCACGGGCAGAAATCGAAATCCAAACCATACCGATACAGGTCCTCGGCTGCAGGTGGCGGAGGGACGGACCCGCTCAGAATTTCTTTGGCGCTAACTTTACGGCGGTAGAAGGTAGCGTTCGTCTCCTTGCGTTCGAGAATCACACTTCCCTCCAGCGAGATGCCCACAAAGAGACCCTTCGTCACACTGTAAGAATAGATGGGGGCCAGGTTCAGCACGGAACCAGCCGCTTCTGCATTACGACCGATAGGACCCGCAGCGACTGCATAGTGATAAGTTAACAGTCACTCCATCCAGGCAACAGCAAAGCACACCCACCAGACAAGTTTCCGCCCAGCGTCACGTTTCCGCCGTGGGAAAAGGCTTTCACCGCCTCCTTGGTGTTGAGGATGATGACAAAGTCGGTGATTTCGACGCCGATCTGGCCCCCAGCACCAAAGCCGGCTGTCCCAATTGCAGATGGTGCCGACCAAGCTAAGAGTGGATAAAAAGTGAATAGAAAGCAGGCAATATGCGGTGAGCGTCATAGAGTGAGGGTTTTGCAACATTCGCAGGGTGCAACAGACGGCTTGAGTCCGCCACCAAGCATTTGAGATATGAACGTTCTATCCCAAAACAAACGCACAGCCGCCCAAATAAACTCCCATGGCGCTGTTACTGATTATTGTTTCTCAGATGCCGTCCGGATGAGGTCGCTGTCCTCCGCTCCAATGGCTGCGCCGCAGCCCGCCACGCAATTTCTAATCCTCGTTCCCACGCAGGCGAGACACATTCCATCTGCGTAAACCCATGAGAGGATAATCGTCCGCAGGGTTTCGATGGGCAGTGGGAGGGCCCAAGAGGGGCAGGGAACCGAATGGAAGGTTGGGCTACGGAGTTCGAAATGCTCACATCCATCGTCCAAACGTGCAACAACGATTCCGGAGCCACCGCGGCCGCTAAAGAGGAAACCCGCCTTGATCACCGACAGGATGGCCATGCCTTTTGCTTGCGCTGCCACATTTGGCGTTGAGGGTCAGCCAGCCTGTCCTTCCGCGCCCTCCACAACGGCCAAACAAATGTTCGCAGACTGTCAGACAAGACGAACACTCACCAATAATCTGAGGTGGAATGATCTGGTCCACGCCTGTCTTCTTAGGCACGATGAACTGTTCAATGATCTTGGCCGCCTTGCGGCACTCGGCATTGATGTCCTGCGGCAGCGGGCTGTTCATCTTCTAAAGGGGGGTGCGACTTGGATGGCGCATGCACTGGTTAGTGGGGTTGGCTTGGCAGGCCTTGGAGTCGATGGATCGATACCTTGAGAGTTTTCTTTCCAAACTTTGTCCACCGTTCAAGCATCATTTCGAAGAAGAGGAAGAAAAACAGGGGGAAAAGGAGAAACTTCCACGGCGTGGATAACTACATTATTCAGAGTCTTTCAAGTGATCCCCGGTGACGGTGAGGCGACATTCCCTCTGAGAACCTTTTGGCTACACATTCCATGTGGTAATAAGGACGTCATGAATGTCCCCTTTCTCTTTTCTCCTTTTTCCCTTTTTTGTTTCTCCCCTCGTTGTCCCCTTCCTCATAATAAGTGACGCTGCTGAGAAATGCACGCTGAGAAATCGGGTCACCTGCCTACAATTTCCGGACAGGTGATACCCTGCCGCAAAAAAGCGCCGCCACCTTCCTCACCCTCTCTCTTCTTTCATTTTGACCCCCTCGCTCCTTCTCCATCAGGTACAAATATCCAGGCATCAAACCTGTTACCCTCAGCGACAAAGGTTTCAAGCAGCATCAAATGTTGTCCCCACTCTCCTGCATGCCTCCGGCCGATCCACAATCGCCTCAACGCACAGCGCATCCATCTATTCACTCTTCTTCCTTTGGATTCATTCCTTCCAGCATCTACTCAACCTCCACTCAAGAGGACCTCGTCGCCAACCTCCTAGCCCAAGTGGACACGATCCCTGCCCCTCTCCTACGGAATGCACTCGTGACCATCATAACTGTGTTCTGTGTTGCAGTTGGTAGCCTCCTAGCGCTTGCTGTCGGTTTCCTGCACTTGTCCAGTCGGTCGCAGCCAGCCATTGAGGCTGGGGATTCAGAAAAGGATGGCCTTGGGCGGAGCAAGATAATGATACTATATTGTTTCTTGATGGTGTTGATAGGCGTGCATGCGGTTGTGTGCCTCTCATGGATCACAATTTATACCCTCCGCCTTTTCAGGCGACAGAGCTTCTCACGCTTCCATCGTTCCGTTACCGCATACATAGACAAGGCTTAAAATGGCTTCTTTCAGATAGTTTAATAATAAATGATTAGTAGTTGCTTTTTTATTCTCTATTTTTTCCCTTCCCTACCAAAAACGAGACGGGATGTCCTTTACATTCAATTGAAAAATCATGTCATAGAGTTTCAGGAAAGGAGCAACCCATCAGAAGCTACACTCGAGAAAGCACAGATTCGTATGTGGGCACCTGAGTTTCGGGATGTGATGTGAATCAGAGTCAACGACCTCAGGAAAACACGATCACGTGTGATAAGCTCACCATGTATTTAATGTTGATGAAGGCGTCCTCTCCACCCGTGAGCTCAAATTTCTCCAGTGTCTCTTGAATCAAGTCCCCAATGTTTTCTCGCTTTTGTTGTGAATAGTAGATTCCATCTCCGAGATTTACTATGTTGAAAAATCAGAAATTAGGGGCGAGCGATCCAAAAACGAGGATGTCATAGGTGACATTCTCTTACCGTTCTTGTTTTTGAAAAGATTGAAGATGGGTAGAATCTGACGGTAGTACGGAACCAGCGCTTCACCCACCATATCGGCACTCTCCACTAAGTGCTGTAATACCTTGAGGGTCGTAGTAATCACGTGTCCGTTGCGCGTGTTGAGGGCCTCTGTTTGTACACAATCTTGTTAACCCATTGCCTCCCGCGCAACATGACCAAACCACAACTCAACTCTTGATGGGAATAATCAGCTGCGGCACCACGGGCAAAATTTTGTTACCGCCCTTGTCCAACAGGTCGTGAATCCCCTGTCGCGCAAGGAACGCGTACGGTTCCTCAGTCTCACACAGTCCGCTAAAAAAGAGGGGCAGATAGTGGTGGTAGTCCAACTTTTCAATGTCCACCTGTTCTCAACCGTTCCGTGTTTTAGGGCTAGAATGTTTCCTACGGGTGTCGCGACGCATCTCACGAACCTTCCAGTTGATTTTGTTGCCCTTTGCATCATGGTTCACGGCCATCGGGAAGTCTCCACGGTCATACAACTTCCGGAACCCGGACGAACTCGACATGGCTTTTTTTTTTCAGATTCAAGGGGATGTTGCGATGGGGTGGGTTAACTCTCTTGTTGCCGAAGAAATGGTGATACAGATGGGGTTCGCACGTGCCGCAAAATCACCCGAACCTGATCCCCCCAACTCAAAATCCCTCGGTTGCCGAACCTCCCATCCATATTTTCTTTCGTTAACGAAACTTTACGGAGCGTGCGCGCGCCAATAGAGATTTCCCTTCCGCCAGAAGACAAGGACGCACGAGACCGTACCCGTCAATTCCTGGTTCTTTCCACCCGTCTTTCTCGGCGCAAAAGCACCCGCTTTGGGAGGTTGCGACCCGCGCGGGGCAAAATATCCGCCTGCGCCGCTGATGGGCGCTGCATTGGGAACTACGTGCAATCTGGGGAATGGTCAAATCGGAATCAGTCACTCCTTCCTTGCCTGTGCAATACTCACCCTTCCATGTGATGATTATTCAAGATGAGGTGTGTAATTTGAGCTGTTGATTCCGAGTCGAGGTGGTGAGGCTGGGTGGCTGCAGATCAAGGAAACAAAGACAATTCCTCGAGTGGAAATCCCTTTGTTTCACTCTCTACTGCTCATCAATCATCAAAGTAACAAGTCTTCTTGAAAAAAAGGAATAATAAAGAGAAGCTTTAAACAAAAATCCCCATAACTTATCGTCCGCTGGCACATATGCGCCAGCAACAAAGAAAAGGGATCATCATTTTTCACTTCGGCTGCGACGTGTCGACGGAATAAACGTACCAACGTCAGGATCTGAAGATCGGATCGGTAACTATGAAAACGAGCCAAAATTACTCACCAACAGTCCACCACCCACCCTTCCCGCCTGGTTCATCCCTTGCCACTTTTTTGAAGGCCTTGTTCAGGGAAAGGTTGCTGCAAGCAACAAGAAGCCATAAGGTCCATTAAGTCAAAGCCTCAAGAATGACAAAAAAACGAAGTGGTGACAAAACTCAACTGCCGAATCGAATTCTGCCAACCATTCGGTGCATTCCGGTAGTACGGGTACGTCTCAATAATCCATTGATAAATCTCTGCCAGTGTCATCTTTCGATCCGCACTGCTCAGAATGGCCTGTGAAATCATGGCAGCGTAGCTCAAATTCGGCCGCGAATATTCCCCATTAATGCTACTCCTCGCTGCCGCCGCCGCACCATCTTCCCCGCCCTGTCCCTCGTCGTCATATATGCTACCGCCCCGCGCCGCGCCCTTGGTCCGCTTAGCCTTCCCACCGCCGCCCGCGGGCCCTGCCGCACCGCGCCTGCTGCCGCCGGAGCTTGTCACAGTGGCCGCGGGGTATGCGCTCTGCGGGAAGGCCGCGAGGCTGGTGGTGCTGCTGGGGTCGCCGCCGCCTACGCCACCCGCGGCAGCCGCTGCCGCGTGCAGCGCTGTATCGTCGGGCTCGTGACCAGCGTCCGATTTGGGGAGGAGGAATTGGCATTCCACATCGCCCATGGTGAGTTTGGATCTGGGAGCATTTGAGTGTGAGTTTCAGGCACCGGGGTTTGACGTGACTTGGAAACGAAGGTGAGGAAACACAAACTTGTTATACAGAGGCACGGGTGGGCTGTTGCAGGCGACAAATTTATTGTCCACGATGGCGCCGTTTTTGCCCAAGACAAGCACTTCAAACATCTGATGGGTAAAGTTAAATTGGATCTTGGCGTGCTGTTTTGGCGATTCGGTTTGGGTTAATTTGAAAGTCATGAAGTTGAGTCAATGGGGGATCATCTGGTTTCTCCGAATCATCGAACTGAACATGTACTCGGCAGAAGAAACTTTCGGCTTCTTCCGACAAGGCGACCATACGGTTTTGCGCCATTCCAGACATCCAACCCTTCCTCGAAGAAATCCACGCAATCCTCACAGCAAACAAAGCAAACACCCTCAGAGAGTTACGGCAAAAAAACAGAATAGAACAAGGCCATTTTCTTACCTGCCGCGAAATGGATTTGACCGAACCCAAGTGCACATCCACGCCATCGTCTTGGGCAATCTTTCGGCCCAATGTAATGGTAAGTTTACGCACAAAATAGGTAAAGTCGCGGCCTTCAATCTTAGCGTAGGCCTGGACAGGCTCTGTGCAGACTGATGCCGACGCCGCGAGGGAGGCGCTGCTGCTACTCGTACTAAGCGCCTGTGGTGGAAGCTGATGAGTTTTCTGTAGTTGCTGTTGCTGTTGTTGCTGCTGGAGCTGGAGGTGCTGGTGGACGGATGCACTGGATTCGAGGGCGTATACGATGGGCACTGCCGGATCAAGCGGGTTGCTGATGCTAATTACTTGCAGACTATTTTCAGGACCGACTGTAAGGACTGGGATATTGTTGTTTTCGCTCTGATACTGTTGACTTTGCTGTGAAGGCATGTCCGCGTCAGCAAGCGGCAAGGGCGACGCGGCAGCAGCAGCTGCGTGATTTGCGAGAGAGAGTGAGAGTGGTAGGACTGGCTGCGAGACAGTATCTGCGCGAGCCTGATCTGCCTTGGCGGCGGCGAGTGCGCCTTTTTGCTGGTGGTGATGGTGGTGGCTGAGCTGCGATATCTGAGACAGCGGCTGATTTGGGTCGATAGGATTGATGGTATTATTGATGGTATTGTCTGTGGTTGCACCTGTAGTTGCAACAGTAGTTGTGGATGCGGTTGTTGCTGTCGGCATGTGGTTTGAGTGGTCGAGCTGGTGCAGCATCATGTTGGCGTGGATGGATCTGGCGAGAGACTGATGTTATTCTTTCATAATAGGGAAGAAGTGTGAGAAGATGGAGGTGGGAGGGGGTTCGATCAAAACAAACACGATGCAATGCCAAATTAACAACAAACCAAGCACCATCCACTCGCAGCCAGCGCCAGTCCGCCGCCCTCGCTCCCCTCGCCTGTCCCTGCGCGTTTCACGCGCTTTTTCTCGCCGCTTTCACCGTAAGCGCCCACGGTCGCCTCTCGCCACCTACCCGCACCCGACTAACACACTCACGCACGCACGCACACCATCTCGCTCGCACTCTCCTCGGCTCGCAGCGCACGTCGCAGGCGTCCAGCTTCCTCTACGTTGTCTTCTGCGCATCGCTTCATCCACGTTCCACTCGGTCCGGACCTCTGTCAGGTCGGGTCGCTCACCAATTATGTGCCCGAAAAATCTGAGTGCTCAAGCCAAAAAAACAAACACAGATATCAAAGAAACGTGATGTATTTCCAAAAACTTGGAGACGAAAGATGTCATGCGTTAGGTAGATCCGTCCTGTCCTCCATGAACCACACTTTGCGAATCAAACCGCCTTTAACCCAATACATGGCAATCGCCTTGATCGGCTCTCCCCGCCCCGTCACCTCCTCCTCATCAATGCACTTGTCTCCATGCACAACCCGCTTCACCAATCGCGCGTGAACATTCGGGAACGACGCAAACATACTCCCGTATCGCTCACGGAAAATCTCAATTCCCGCTGCGAATCGTGGTGTATTGGACGGAAAAGACAGCACCTCAATATCGGGCGCGTAGCATGCCGCGAAGGCGACAATGTCCTGTGGTGGTGGATAGATAGTTGTGATTGATGCCTCTCCTTCAATGCCGCCATAAAACGCGTCAGGCCCATCTACTGAACGAAAAGAATATTCTCTTCCCGGATTCTCAAGAGAAATCTTTCGTTTTGAACTTTCCGTGTCATTCCGCAGCTCTCTGAGTCCGCTTCCGTTACTCGTCCGTTTCAAGTTTGTTGCGCCTCCCAAGGCAACGCAGATTGGACACACAGAAGGAGCTTACATGTGCATTGTATGCCTCCAGTTGGCGCTGTGCGAGCTGCTCCGCTTCGGTCGTCTCGGACATGTCGGGCTTTGGTTTGGAGATGATTCCGAAGCCTCATTCCCCCCGCGAAGAAAAGTGAAACAGAAATACAATGAAAATAAGCCTTTGGGTGGTACGTCAAGCGAGATCAATCGCTCAACAGACACATATTTGTTTTATCTGAAACGAAAGTAAGGAATAGTGGGGAACTGAACCGCACAACACGTGTGTCTTCCACCACAAAAATCTCAGTCATTTGGCGGTCCATATGTCTCTCAGCATTGCCGAATGACATTTTCATGCTCATAACTACTTAAGCCTGCAACGAGGCCACTGTGTCAATTAAACCACTCAAGTAACAACAAGCATTTAATACTTTGCAACTGCAACATCCAATGCATTCTCCAGCATACATTATCACTCTTATTTCTGTCGGGCTCTCTGCATTCCAGGCTTCTACTGCGCTTCCAGTCTCAGTCCCCGACGACAACTTGCCCGCGTTTTACCAGCCATCCACCTCAATGCCAGGTAGATCCGCCAGCTCATCCTACTTCCAGTCCGGTGGCGATGCCAAGACTGCTGCGACCAACTACTTCATGTTGGCCATGAACATGACCAAGTCTGACCTTGACGTGACCCACAGCCACACGGATAACGTCAACGGCATGCACCATGTCTACTTTACGCAAATGTACGCGGGTCTGCCCATTGCCAATGCAGTGAGCAACGTGGCCATTATGGACAACCAGGCTGTATCCTCTTTCTCGGCGTTTGTCCCGAACCACGTAATGGAATCTGCCACTCCAGTCCACAAGCGCGATGCACCAATAATCCCAGCGGATCAAGCCGTGCTCATGTTTGCCAAAGCGAAGGGACTTCCCACTGTTGACAAACTGGTGGTCAAAGACGAAGGCAACAAGACGCTGGTGTCAGGCGCGTCGTTTGCCATGGCGGATATTGTGGCATCACAAGCGTACTATCAGACTGCCACGAACTTGGTGCATGTTTGGGACCTTAAACTCATGATGCATGATGTCTGGTGAGGCTATTTGGATTTTACGTTACTTTGTTCCCGTCTCATGACCGACTCCATTCCGTTTGCAGGCAAAACGCCTTTGTGGACACTGCTTCTGGTGCTGTAGTGGGAGTTGCCAACTGGACTCTTGATTACGTGCTGATAGACGCATCCAATGTGCGCAACTCTCCAGCAAAGAGATCCTCGGTCAACAATGGTATCAAGGCCTCTTCCCTTGTCAAACGCGCAACGACCGCTATCTACAATGTTATACCCATCGGGCAGCGAAACCCAGAGCAAAATAATGGCCTCACGGCCGTTAAGAACCCAGCGGACTCTACTGCATCGCCCGATGGATGGCACGTCCTCAAGGGCAAGCCACAAACGGACCTCAAGGGAAACAATGTCATTGCCCAATCGAACCCAGACAATGTGATGGACATTGACCAACTAGTGCAACTGACGCGCCCACAGAATGCCGACCTCAACTTCAACTTCCAGTTTGACCCGGCGCAGAGTCCCACAGACTCGGCCAACCGCGACGCCGCCACGGTCAACATGTTCTACGTGGCCAACTCCATGCATGACATCTTGTTCAACTACGGGTTCGATGAGGCGGCGGGGAACTTTCAGGACAGCAACGCGAGCGGACAGGGACAAGGAAATGATCCTGTGATTGCCAACTCGCAGGACGGTTCGGGAACCAACAATGCCAATTTCGCATCAGGACCGGACGGGATGGCTGGATTGATGAGAATGTGAGTTGATTCATCAATGCTTGTTTGGTTATCAATGACATCAGTGGCTGATTTTTGACTTCATAGGTATGTCTTCACTCAAAGCTCGCCCAGCAGAGACGGGGCTTTGGAAAACGACATTGTGAGTCACGAAATCACCCACGGACTTTCCACGAGACTTACGGGCGGTGCCGCCAATGCCAACTGCCTCACCACAACGGAGTCCGGTGGGCTCGGTGAAGGGTGGTCCGACACCTTTGGCATGCTTGTTTCTCTTTCTGCCACGGCAACACGAACAACGGACTTTGCCAGCGGATTCTGGGCTGTCAATAACCCCAATGGCGTGCGCCGGTTTCCTTACTCCACCAACATGCAAACAAACCCGCACACCTATGGGGATTTGGACCAAATGCAAGAGGTTCATCAGATCGGCGAGGTCTGGGCTACGATGCTCTTCGAGGCCATGTGGAATCTTGTTGACGCGTATGGGTTGACGCCCCCTCCACAGCTCGCGGCCTCAGCCAAGTCTGGGACGGGCAACACGGTTCTTATGGCCCTGCTCATTGCGGGTATGAAGATTCAGCCATGCAACCCGACGTTTGTGCAGGCGCGTGACGCGATTCTCGTTGCAGACAAGACGATCCAGGGAGGCAAAGACGCGTGTCTGTTGTGGACTGCGTTTGCGAAACGCGGCCTGGGGGCGAAAGCAGTCAGCGGGCAATACATGAACAGCTTTGATTTGCCAGCCGAATGTGCGTCACCCGCGCCAACAGACGCAGGGACGACGCAAAGGCCCTGGCCTACATTCCAAACTCAGTCGGGGAAAACAAAGACCCGATCAAGCTCCAAAACGAGCCTGAAGACGAATACAAAGAAGGCGCCCAAGCCCAAATCAACGGGGAACCCAGACCCGATGCCGGCACCTCAGCCGATACCTACTACGCTTGCGACAGGAAATTTGGCAGGAAAACTGTGTCAAGACTTTGGTGGTACCCAATGTAGCGGCGGAACAACATTTCAATGTGCATACGTCACTTCGCAGTCTTTGACCTGGACTCCTTGGTTCCAAGGCCCTTGCTAAAATTCATTTTTTCGTATCTGGTTTCTTTCTATTAAAGTAAATGGTCAATCACATTGAAATGATGAATCCCGTGAATCATGTGGCACAGCCCACCCACTTTTACTGTAAAAAAAACTTTTTAAAAACCCTTCCTCATTTTCCTCGTACCCCAAAAAATGGAACCTAGAAGAACTCCAACTCGCATATACGCGCGCTCCGCGCGACCCGAAGACGCCGCCGAACTTGCCACCGTTCATATCGCCTCTTGGAACGAGACCTTTACGGGCATCTTCCCAGCAACTGTGATTGCGGAAACCAACGCGAGACGGCCCGAAATGTACAAACGACTGTGTGCCGCCAACAATCCGAGCAACAATGATACGGGCAATGTGGTGGGAGTTGCCGTAGCTGAGTGGGATTCTGACAGCACCGAAGGAAGTACAGAGTCAAAATTGATTGGTCTGTGTATAATGGGGCCGTGGGAGACACGGGATCCAGCTTTTGCGGGCTATCTGGGTCTGCTGGCATTGTATATTTTGAAGGACTTTCATGGCTGTGGGGCTGCCAAGATATTGCTGCGTGCAACTGCAGGCCTGCTGGGTTGGAAAACTAGCTCCGAGGTGAAAATGGGCTTAGGACGGGGAGTGGGTATGATTTGTGAATGCAGCGCAGCGAATGGACGCGCCTTTCGATTTTATGAGAAGACGGGAGCAACGGAAGTTTCCAGAAGTACGTCTCCGAGACTGGCGGATGCGATACTGCTCACTCTCAAATGGGACCCCACTGGGCTGGAAGAATTGCTCGCATGAGTCACTTGTTTTTAGTTTAATATCATTCTCAGTAGAATACATTTCACTCGGTGAAAGGAGACTGACAATTTTTCAAGTTTTTGGGTCTGGTCCTCCTGGAAAGTCTCGATCGTCCGAAAGTCGGAGTGACAAGAAATAGGATGATGATGGGATGCGGTGAGTGTTTTGCCACACACTGTGTCCTTCATGAGAGGAAAAGAAGGAATGAAATGGAATCGGAAGGAAAAGGAACCACGTCGATTTCGATTCTCCCGCGTTGTTGGTCACCGCAATGCCACACCTCCCAAAAAAAAAAAAGCAAGAAAAACGCAAGTGCTCGAAACTCCATACGTTCCCCCATCCAGCTAACGCTAACCGGGAACCTCACTGGCTGGACACAGATCATGTACGCATCTCGCATTGCCGCCGTCGCTGCGGCCCGACCCCTTGCACGGAACTCTGTAAGTATCTCAGTTGTCGCTAAGCTTGGCACCCCTGCTGATCACGTCTGCAACTCTGTACCTACCAGATCATGAAGCCCGTCGCCACCTCGGCCTTCGTCCGCGCATACAGGTTCGTAGCTTTCTTGGTCTGACTTCGCGACCGTGGGAATTGAGCTTACGATCAAACCTGCCTCTGCATCGAACAATCTTGCTCACAGCGAGAAGGTCCAGGGTCAGGTCATCGGCATTGATCTCGGAACTACCAACTCTTGCGTTGCCGGTGCGTCCCTGACCCACTCGAATGCGTTCGCGTGGTTTGCCCTTTTTCTCCTTCGGACCACTTCTTCGTTTTTTCGGAAGGACCTCAAAACGCGACGCATTTACTTGACCTACTCGCACACATTCCTTCGCAACTATTGGATTGGATTGGAAAGCTGGATGACGTGCATTCGAGGAATGGACTCCCATGGATCGCCTGGCCCGCAATTTCACCCTATGCTCCCATTATAGACGCCCTCTCTTAACCTCTTCACCCACCAGTCATGGACGGCAAGACTCCTCGTGTCATCGAGAATTCCGAAGGAGGCCGCACCACCCCTTCCATTGTCGCCTTTTCCAAGGACGGAGAGCTCATTGTCGGAACCCCCGCCAAGCGCCAGGCTGTCGTTAACCCCGAAAACACTCTCTTCGCCACCAAGCGTCTCATTGGTCGTCGCTTCGAAGACAAGGCTGTCCAGGACGACGCTAAGACTGTCTCTTACAAGATCGTGAAGCACAGCAACGGTGATGCTTGGGTCGAGGCTCGTGGCAAGAAGTACAGCCCTGCACAGATTGGTGGATTCGTCTTGATGAAGATGAAGGAGACTGCCGAGGCCTTCTTGAACAAGCCAGTTCGGGATGCTGTCGTCACTGTCCCTGCTTACTTCAACGACGCCCAGCGTCAGGCTACCAAGGACGCTGGTACCATCTCTGGCCTGAACGTGCTTCGTGTCATCAACGAGCCAACCGCTGCTGCGCTCGCCTACGGCCTTGACAAGACCGGTGACCGCATTGTTGCCGTCTACGACTTGGGTGGTGGAACCTTCGATATTTCTCTGTTGGAGATTCAAAAGGGTGTCTTTGAGGTCAAGTCCACCAACGGTGATACTGTAAGTTTGAGTCAAATCTGATGGCGTCGTTGAACTGATTCCTTTTGCATTCGATAGCACCTGGGTGGTGAGGACTTTGACAATGTGCTTGTCCAGCACCTTGCTGACCAGTTCAAGAAGGAGTCTGGAATCGACCTTTCTAAGGACCGTACTGCCCTTCAGCGTATTCGTGAGGCTGCCGAGAAGGCCAAGATTGAGCTTTCCTCCACTGTTTCGACTGACATCAACCTTCCCTACATCACCGTTGATGCTTCTGGCCCCAAGCACATTACTGCCAAGCTCACTCGTTCCCAGTTTGAGTCGCTCACCAAGTCCCTGATGGACCGAACTGTTGAGCCATGCAAGAAGGCTATCAAGGACGCCGGTGTCAACACCAGCGAGATCAACGAGGTTATCCTCGTCGGTGGTATGTCCCGTGTGCCCAAGGTTCAGGAGATGGTCCGCGCTATCTTCGGAAAGGAGCCCTCCAAAGCTGTTAACCCCGATGAGGCTGTCGCTATTGGCGCCGCCATACAGGGAGGAGTTCTCTCCGGAGAGGTCAATTCTATCCTTCTCCTCGATGTGACACCTCTCTCCCTCGGTATCGAGACCTTGGGTGGAGTGTTCACCCCCCTCATCAACCGCAACACCACCATCCCCACCAAGAAGTCGCAAGTCTTCTCCACTGCAGCTGATGGCCAGACTCAGGTCGAAATCAAGGTCTACCAGGGTGAGCGTCAGCTCGTCAAGGACAACAAGCTTCTGGGTCAGTTCAACCTGACCGGAATCCCCCCTGCTCCCCGTGGTGTTCCCCAGATTGAGGTCACATTCGACATTGATGCCGACGGTATTGTGAACGTCGGTGCCAAGGACAAAGCCACCAACAAAGACTGCAGCATTACGCTTGCCGCCAGCAGCGGTTTGAGCGACGCTGAGATCGACAAGATGGTTGCTCAGGCTGAGGCGCACGCCGAGGCGGACAAGAAGCGTAAGGAAGTGATTGAGGAAAGCAACAAGGCCGAGAGCATTATCCACGACACTGAGAAGGCCATGACCGAGTTCAAGGACCAGCTCGACAAAGCTGAGGCGGACAAGATCCGGGCCAAGATCACTGAGCTGCGTGAACTGTTGGCCAACACGGAGGACGTAGAGGCCGAGAAGATCAAGGAGACCTACGGAGACTTGCAGGCCGGTTCCCTGAAGCTGTTTGAGATGGTGTACAAGAAGAAGCAGTCAGAGGCTTCTGGATCTTCGTCATCTGAGACTGTGGACGGTGACTTCAAGGATGCCGACGGCAAGAAGAAGGAGTAAGCGGGTAGATGACGCTACATTCCTTTTTTCGTTTCTTCTCCCCTTCTGCCCTTATAGTTTCTTTGCAAACTACTCGTCGTTTTTTTACATAATTATTTTGGTCGTTTAAGATGAAGGCGCTGCTGATTGTTGTCAAAACTTTGCACATGTTCATTACAAAAGGGGGTCTGATGTTCCGCCAACCAACTTTGAAACTACATAGCAGTGCACAGCTTAATGTCAGTGCCACACACATGGCTGGGTTTGTTGGAAAGCGAGGAAGTAAGCTCACAAGGCCTCGCGCTGTTCTATTGAAGCCGTCGGCAGAGAACAACCGCCTGTCGGATTCCGGAAAGGCCGAGCGAGAGGCGGACTCCCTTGTACAGCTTTCCATGCATCCGTCGTTGGTAAACATCTATTTGAGGGAGACGTGTTCAGGTAGAGGCTTGGAATACAGGGATGACCACCTTCTTCCTGGTTGACCACGACTATATTCAAATCAGGCTGCGGGGCCCTCTTCCAGCACTCGGCACCCTCAAAGCCAGGATTCCTTGCCCCGTCGCTTCTTCTCTCGAAACTCTCGTCGTCTCTAAAGAACTCAAAAGCCCCATCATCTGTTCACACGCGCTCCGTGGCCGCAGTGCCCACGTCGCATCTAAGCGCCGACGACGAGCTGTCCGAGGGTCTCTCGCTACCGGACCTCAATCGCATTCTCAAGCAACGTCGCGCCGTTACCGCCTCCTCCGCCATCGTCTGCAAATACTGCCACAATCTCAAGCACTACAACAGCGCCACCCTACCCACGCGCCCCGATACCGAGAAGCTCATTGGGAAGCACATGCGAGAACACCCACGCGCCGTAGTGGTGCTTGTGGTTGACGCAGCCGATCTGCCGGCGAGCCTTGTGGGACGAGGAATCGATCAGTTGAGAGAGCGGCATGTGGTGGTGGCCGTCAACAAGATAGATTTGATTGTGGAGGCGCGAAAAAGTGGGGGCCAACGGGAACACAGGAGCATGTCGGGCGGAGGTGAGCACGAGTTTGTGCAGTCGGAGCATCGCTTTGTGAAGTATGTGCAGAGGATTGTGCAAAAAGAGCTGCGGGCAGACAATGTGCGTATGGGTGCAGCTGTAAGGCAAGAGGTCCCTTTGGCATTTGAACGGCCAGACGACGATCGCGTTCCCGTCGATGAAGATTCTGCTAATTTAGATATGGGTTCGTCTTCTCCAACATCATCTATCAATATTGTGCCAGTGAGCGCGAAAACTGGCTTTGGTATGATGGACCTCGTTGATAAGGTCAACTCCTTGCGGGAACCAGGAGACCACGTCTACTTTATCGGGCGCCCCAATGCAGGAAAATCTCAATTGATTCAAACGATTTCGGACTTCGCAAACTCTGGCGGCGATGCCAGCAAGAAACCTACGAGCAGCGTACTCCCAGGTACAACCGTTGGCATCAACAGCCGTGCCTTGTCTGCCTTTGGCACCCTCTTCGACGCAACAGAATTTTCGCTCGGGGATGGATCCAATGCGGAGGAAGAGATCGAGCGGAGAAAGGAATCGGGACTCCTCTTTGATACCCCAGGCATCTTTGGCGCTCATCAAATCACACCTCTCCTCACCCCGCGAGAGCTGCAACTCGTGGTTCCCACCAAGCCGCTACGCGCGCAAGCGATTCAACTCGGCTCTGGCCGCAGCCTCTTTGTCGGCGGCATGATGCGCATCGATGTGCACGTCCCGGAGGGCAACGTCGACGATACGGCAATACAGGCTGTGGCGTTTGTTAGCGGAGGTGTGCCGCTCCATGCTTGTCGCACTGCGCGCGCCGGGGAACTTTGGGAGCGGCACGTGGGTGTCAATCCCCAGATGATGTACCCGCCACTGGGGGATGGAAAGCGACTGGGAGACCTGGTTTCTATGCGACGGGTTCCTGCGCCCGCTGCTGTTGGTCGTGCGGTGGATGTGGTGTTGGGTGGGGTCGGCTGGGTGAGGGTGGAGGGCTTGAAGAGGGGCTCTTACGTAGAGGTCTGGTGTGTTGATAAAGGACGTGGGGCTGTTTCTATTAGGGATAGCTGGTTTTAAAAATAATATTATTATTTTATTAAAAAAAGGAAGAAAGGATGGACGGAACCATTTACGGAAGTTTCCGGGAAACAGCCGCGCCACCCGAACACATATCCGAACTGGGATCACCACCATGCAAGTTCCTGTCGAACTTTTGGAGCAAATCCTCGCCACTCTCATCCCTTTCGAATTGGCGCGACTACGGCACGTGAGCCGCTTGTTTGCTGCCGTGATTGATGGCGAAACTTTTGCCACAACGAACCTGCGACAGTTTATAGCGAGTATTAGTGGAACGGAATGCCAGGTGGCTTGCTTCCCTACTAAGCATCTCCCATCTTGTGACTGGTGTCATTGCTGATTGACTGGCATGTTAGGCCTGGGACCGACTCTGGTTTGCTATGCCCCCCAACTACCAAAGAGCCTACGCGAACCTCTTTCTCAGCACCCGTGTGGCTGTGTTGTGGCCTGGAGCTGCGCTTGGCTTCCCTGCGCGTGGCAGTCAACCAACTGTCGGTGGCACCCTCCCAGCCGCTATTGGTATCTGCCACGCGCTCACACATCTCAATTTGAATAATGCCACGGGACTGGACGGAAGCACGATTCCGCGAGAGGTGGGCGCATTGATGTCGCTGCAGCAGTTGAGTTATGTTTCCAGACTTGAGTCCTGGGCACCCTGACGCGCTTTATGGTGTCAGTCTATGCTTAGCAGGGCTTGGGTTAGAGGACTGCATTCCGCCAGAAATAGGAAATCTGATTCAGTTAAAGGAGTTGGATTTGAGCCATAATCGCCTTTGTGGCGGAATTCCCGCGTTTGGCACCTTGTTGAAGTTGACCTCACTCAACCTTCGGAACAATTGTCTGACAGGGCCCATACCAAAGGAGCTTGGAAATCTCATCCTCTTAAGAAAGCTGAACCTAGCTAATAATTATTTGAGGGGCGAGGTGCCGGAAGAAGTGACTCGACTGCCAAGCCTTCTGTGTGTATTCTTGGGAAACGGCGGATTGAGGAGGGGCCTGCCTGTATTGATGAATGCGTGGCCCATTGCATTTGCTTCTCAGACATAAAGGAAGGAAGATGGAAGCGAGGAAATGAAGTCACAAACAGCCTTGCTGCTCATAGTCGGCGGCATGGTTCTCCTCCTGGCCCTCTACGCCACGACCGAGTCCTACCTGGATGGTCTGACTTTGGCTGCGAAATCCTATCGGCTTCAGTTGCGTATGCCTGAGCCCCGTTGGTTGGTTGGAGACACCGGATGACATTCTTCGACCTCGTCCAGACCGAATCCTCGGCCCATCCACGACCAAACGTACTCGCTCTCCATACCACAGATGGTCTTGATCGGCGACTCACTCACTGAGTTTGGCAACCAAGCTCATGGATGGGGCGCGACCATCGCCGAGGTGTACTCGCGACGAATGGACGTTATGTTTCGCGGTTTTAGCGGATACAATTCGCACTGGCTTAAACTGGCGCTACCAGGATTATTGCGTGGGCTTGGGTTCGGGCGTCAATCACCGTCACACGGGGACTACCTCTTCACGCTCCTCATTGGCACCAACGATTCTCGCAACGCGTCCACCCCGCAACACGTGCCTCTTGAAACTTATCGCAAAAATGTGAAGGAGATTGTGAGCATCCTCCACGCCGGCGTAGCCAACACGCGTATTCTGCTCCTGACCCCACCACCGAGTGCTGCGCTCGTGACGCGGCATCCATTCTACTTCCGCACCCTGCGGGCGTACCGCGACGCGTGTCTCGATGCCATCGCAGAGATGCACGCGGAAGAGGCGTGGTTTGCCACGCAGGTTGCTGTGCTAGATCTGTGGGAGCTGTTTGTTCCAGGCGGGGAATTTGACGAGGACGCCTTTGATCCAGAGGCCGTGCTAGGTCGGTTCTTTCATGCAGAGGATAAGCTGCACTTTTCACTGGAAGGGCATGCTTTCGTTGCAAAAAGTATTCTGGCTGTCATTGCCAAGGAGTGGCCAGAGTATGCAGTGGACCAACTGATGCCTCGCGTTCCACTTTCATACGAGAACGCGCCGACCGCGTCCAGTTTGCAAGGGCTTGATGAAGAAGCAGAATTAGAAGTTATAAGAAAGTGGCTTTTTCCCAATTAACAAAGTACTTTTTTTGAAGTGGAAAGTTCGATGCAACACCAACTGATTGCCTTGCTGTACGGCCACGGAGGGGATGGCGATGCACTGGGCGACATACCGTTGGCGCATCTGCATTCGAGCGAGAGGGAGGCTGTGGAGCGGATGGCGCGTGCTGGCAGCCTTTTCGCTGACGTTTCCAGAGTTGCGGAACGCGTGAGCGCGGGCCTCTCGTCGGAGGGGTTGCCTTCGCCGTCAGTAGCTCCCTCGCGAAAAGGAAAGACGGAGGGAGGATCTTTGGCCGAGGCGCCGATAGATTCAAACATGAAAGAGCCAACGACAACTGCAGTTGAGCTCAAACATGAACAAGCGACCGAATCCAAGACCGTTCTTCAACTCAAGCTTGGCAGCGTGGCAGCCGCAGTCGCGCGGCGTGTCCGCGAAACTGTGTGCGCACAATATGCTGGCGCTCTCGCGAGGCTCGAGACTCGCATTGCAACCGACGGGGATCGCGTCCCCCTTTCAGTCATGCTCATCGAACTCGATAAGGTAACTGTACTGTCTTCCAATTGTAAGATCAGTCTCATCTTACCGTAGTCTGGCGAACTTAACTGCCAGTTCATACGCTTGTTTCCGCATCTCAGTGCCCTTCTGAATACCCTCGCTGCACGCGTGCTTCATGGCCTCGCTATCAACCAACATCTTTACTCTCTTGCCAATTCAACTGGTGTCAAGGACCTCGTTATCCTCTATGTTGACTTACTGAATGCCGCCAACGCGGTCCTGGGACGCTTTCTGGTTGCCTGGTGTGTTTACGGAAAGATTGCAGACCCATTCAAGGAGTTTTTTGTCGCGTCTGTCTCTGTAAAGGTGGCAGATTCCTTTCACCGTTCTGCCAAAAATCGTTGGTATGTACGCATGTCGGACTTGAGTTCTGATTCCACCAAGCCATATGTCGGAATTTTAAATGTTACCGGAGGGAACCATGACAAGTAAATGGACTTCCCATGTCAATGCATTCAGCGGCTGAGTGAATGATACGCATTGATGCATTTAATGACGGACCGCTTATTTGATAAAAATAATAATAGGCAGTCGGAGTTTACCCTTGTAGACACACTAGTACCGTCTTTTATACCTCACAACGTTGCGCAGGATGTTTTGTTTGTGGGAAAAGCCGTCTCTGCGATCCAGGAGTCAAGTACTCGAAAGGGTTTGCTTTTTTGTTTGTCCTTTGTAGGAAATAACTTTAAAAGTCTCGCTAAACTTGTCTCTCCAAAAACGATAATAGCCTCAATTGCAGACTCGCTCGTGGAATCTAGTATTTCGGAACTCTCCATTCTCGTAAAATCGGCTGACTTCAAACCTCTCGAGTTTCAAGTTGCCTTGAAGCGTATCAAAAAAGTTGTGGCAAAGATTTTGTGGGAGGTTGTTGTCGTAGATGAAAACCTGTTGCAACATTTGGAGGTTAGTGTGTTGAACTTGTTCTATATCATGATAATCATGCGCTGTCAGGCCTGCCGAAACTACTTCTTGATGGGTCGAGGCGACTTTTACATAACTTTTATTGAAGAGGTCGAGAAGCTCTGCCTCGCAGCGGCTGCGCGTCTTTCCATTGTCACTGAACAGGACCTGACGCTTCTTGTGATGCGCGTTTCCCGCATGTTGGGTGCGGGTGGAACATCATCGATCGTGGGCGGTGTTGGCTCTGTGGCGGAAGACAGTCTTTTGCGGAACTTCAGGGTTCGGAAAGTAGGAGGTAAATTTTCTCCGTCAAGTGTAGTTCGGTTTTTCGGTTTCAGTGTGGATGGACCTGAAGTTTCTTCAAAACGACAGAAAAAGAGTCTCAATCTCAAAATGCATCCTTGTACTCAGGTGCTTTTATTGGTGTCCCTATCCGACTTGAGTACAACGTCAAGTGGCCGTTGGATCTCATTTTTTCGCAAAAAGACATGGTCAAGTTGAGTGTCCTGTATTGATGTATTGGCCTTGTTTGATTGACTAAGTTGTTCACAGATACAATGACATTTTTTCATTTCTGATATTTCTGAAACGAACTCAGATGCGGCTACAGCGTTTGTGGGCGTCAATGAAAGGAAAGCGTTCTGGCAGGATGGGTGAAGGTCAGGACGGTTCAGATGCGTGGGCATTGCGCCAATCTATGATGTATTTTGTTGATAGCGTGTGGTCGTATGTTCAGGTTCGTTAACAGACGTACTCATTGTCACGTTCTTAATTGGCAGACATTTGTTAGATGGATGTCCTCGCGGCCGAGTACCATAAACTTTTGCGAGCAATTACGCAGCCTTCCTACGATTCTGCAACAGCTTCGGTGCTTTCCACACCTGATTTTGAGGATATACAAGCTGCACACTCCCAGTTTTTGGATGCATGCCTTGCCGGATGTTTCCTCGATGGAGCCATGAAAAAGTTCGTTGGGGGTACCTTGAGGAGCGCGCTCGGAACTTGTGATGCCTTTGTTGGCATTGTGGAGAGAGGCGTGGGTGTCGGTGGATTTTCTGGTGGTTATGCAACAAAGGACTTGGCGCATGTGCGGGAGGTGGGTCTTTTGAGAACCCAGCACATCATTTTGAAGACTAAAAATACTGTTGCTTCACGGCAAATAGGAGTTTGAGACACATAGTACGTTCATGTTCCGCATCTTCTCAGGTGTAAATGATACGACAAGCAAAAAGTCTAGCCATTTGGATGCTTTGTTATTAAGACTTGATCATAATTTATATTACTCTACGCGATGAGGAAAAAGAAAAAAGATTTGATACAAGGCTCATTGTTCTCGACTCTTCTTTGTTCTTGACTCGACTGTTTCAACGAAATCAGAAAGCAACCTGGCGCAAACCCCGCTTCCAGAGTTACCGACCCCTGACGAGTACAACCAACCACACTCACAGCTACGTCCTCGCTGTTCTCCATTCCAGGAGTCGCAGCAAAACTCGGAAGCGTCCCCCAAACAGTCTCGCAAATCCGCCTCAGGAACAAGCCAGCCTCAGCCATCCCGGCCTCGCCCTGAAGAAAGCAGTAAAGGAGCAAATCCAAAGAACAAAAAGCTAGACGCGACTGTGCCGAAACTCCCCTTCATTTCGTCCCAGTCTCAGTCCAACTCGTCCACTTCGCAGCAACCACCTCAGCCACGCAAGTTTATCACTGAACGCACTCAGAAGGCGCTTCAACAAGCTTCCTCTGTCTATCTGCAAACCCTTGTTCCTGCTCATCGTGAGAAACAGCCCGTGCCACCCATCCTCCTGCGACAGACCCCTACTGTCGCGTCAAATAACAACGCAGACGGAAGCGTGAAAAATCACATTGTACTTAAAATCTATTCTTCTGATACTCGAAGACTAGTTTCGTTAAAAGATTCTGTTTCATCGAGAACACAGGCAAAGTCAGAAAAAAAATTTGCACTTGAACTGCCTCATAAAAAAGCTTCAAGTATCCCGGACAAGCTGCAAACAGTAACAGTGACTACATCCGCTTCTGATTTATTCAATATGACATTGAACACGACAATTTTTGTAAAAATTGACGAGACAAGCCGGATTGAGCCGATTGAAATCCCTGCTGCCTGCACCGTAGAAGAAATCACAGCCGTATTCTATGCGGCTGCAGAAGTGACGGAGGACTCGGGTGTGGTTTTGAAGCTCACTGATGCGTCTGGGAGCATTGTGCCCATTGGACATGGGTTGGAGGGTAATACAAAGAATGAACCTTACACTTTGAAAATTGTTGGAGGTGGGTGTTTTTGTTACTTTCTGTTGGAGTATTCAGAGGTGCATTTTAACTTCGTAAAAGACCATCTTTCCGGGTACGGCTTGATGCAAAACGCTTTGAGCGAAGTAACCACATCAGTGTTGGCGGTGTCACCGAAGGATGTAGAAGATCTGAAGGAAAGTGTTCGGACGCTGAAGCTCAAATTGGATGTGAGTGACAGTCACTTTATAGAAGTCCACTGACAAACTTTATGCATTCCAGTCTCTTGAGAAAAACCCACCACAACCAAGCACTATTGCGGCTGCCCCCACACCGCAGAAACCCTTGACTCATTTGGAGGCGACTAAAAAGACCACCATTGCACCCAAATTGGACCCACACTACACAAACAAACCCAAGTACATTCTCACAGAAGAGACTAAACAGTATCTACGAAGCCCGAGCTTTGATAACTGGGCTTGGGATGACTTTGAGCTTTTTGGTCTCTTCGAGTTTATCTTTGAAGACTTGGGACTTTTGACTGAGTTCAAGATCGAAGTTGAGACTCTGAGGAAGTTTCTTGTGGCTGTGCGAGATTGCTACAACAACAACGTGAGTTTCTGAGAAAAGCCATTCCGAACATACGTGACATTCTTTTAATGCAGCCATTCCATAACTTCAAACACTGCTTTTGTGTTTCTCAAATGGTAAAAGAGTACATTTTGTTTCGGGATGTTCATAAAAATCACATCGGATTTACTAGATGTTTGGTATTATCAACGCAACGGAAGTGGTTCAAAAGCTCAAGCCTATTGATAAACTGATTTTGATTCTGTCAACAATTGGGCATGGTAGATATTATTCATCTGGCTATTATTCCATTTGTCTAACTTATTCATTCAAATGCCCTCAGACTTAGATCATCCAGGTCTGAGGCTTCCTATATCACAGAGAGCTTGATAACTAAATATTGTTTATCGACAGGTTTCAGCAACACGTACCAAATCAACGCAGCCACAGATCTTGCCATTATTTACAATGATATTTCGCCACTTGAGAACCACCACGCAGGTAGAGCTGTCTTTCACTGTACCAAACGCTTTTAACAATTTTCGATTTTAAAACAGCTGTGCTGTTCACATTACTTTCCAATGATGAAACCAACGTGCTAGCAAATGTGTCGGATGCGGTTTACCGTGACGCGCGCAAGAACATTATTCGGTGCATTCTTGCAACTGACATGGCAAAGCACGGCGAGATCATGGCGGCGTTCAAGAAGAGTTCTGAAAGTTTCAATTTTGAGGACGCAGAGCACAAGAGTCTGGTACAGTCCAACGTGCTTTCGAACGTCATAATTGCGCTCAACCTTCTCGTAGTTGCTCCAAATAATCGTCAAGTGCTCTGATATTTCTAACGAAGGTAAAATTTTATCAAAACTTACTTTGCGGTATTCTAAATCGACATCATCGTTTGGCTAGTACGACCGACCCATGTTGCCGAGCCTTGGGTGGAAGCCCTCTTGAATGAGTTTTTTGCTCAATCTGACACTGAAAAAGCTCAAGGTTTGCCAACGGCGCCTTTCATGGACAGAGACAAAGTCACCAAAGCGGGTGCACAAGTTGGGTGAGTTCAAAATCTGAATTACACAACGTTGTCTCTGACTGGCAGCGTCAGATTCATTGGATATGTGATGATTCCACTTTATGAACTGGCAGCAAAGGTCTTGCCCAACATGGAGGATACCATTATCAAGCCGATTAGGAACTCACTCGTCTATTACAAAGAGATGCTTGAAAGAACACCGAAGTGAAAGTTACCAACAAGTCGAAAACTTACAGCTTGTGTTTGATTCCTCTGATGATGCATTTGGATTATTATTTTTTTTTTTGTTCCATTCAAATATAATGTTGTCTATCCATAATTCATATAATTTCATTTGATTTTTATGTTCATGTCTGTGGGGACGGCACCATGTCCGAAAACCGATTGAAAATGAATCGGACCGACTTTGTCCATGGGTTGCAGTTGACTTCGGTGACGACCGAGACGGAGGAAACCAAGCAGATGAAGCGAGAAAGACGCGAGCGGATGAAGCGCGGCTTGTTTTGCGTCTTCTTTGACGAGGCGATGCCCGCGTCGCTTCGCGCCGATTCGAGTCTTCTTCCCGCTCCGTCCGTTGCCCCATCGACACTGTCACTCGCGGAAAAGGCGCAAGGGACAGTGCTTTTGCGTCGCGATGTCGTCGTCCCATTGCGAGCTCCGCGCAGCTACACAAAACTGTCCCTCGCCCTTCTGGCCCCGAAACTCGCACTCAAAAACACCTTGTTGCTCGACCAGTCTCTGCCGGCTCTTTCCAACCTCTCCGACGTGGATTTGCTGTATGCTTCACTGATTTTTATTTCCAGATTGGTGGGAAGCTACTTATAAGTTTTGAACTCCTTCATCCTTAGACGCCAAAACCCTGTAACCTCAAAATATGTAGTGAAAGGATTGTCTCGTGTTCTCCAGTCGTCGGATTCGGAATCTGTTCTGCGCAACTTTGCCTTAAACTTTCAGTTTTCTCAGGTGCGAATTCAGCTTCGCTAAATCGCAATTCACACAGGCACTTATTACAGTGCAACTTGAAACATCGCGAAGTGTCTTTAAAGCCGTTGCTCATCAATGGCCGATGCGCGCAAGACGGAGCACTAACCGCAATGCACATACTAAGCCTTCAGAAAGACCTGAAAATAATATGCGAGCCGGCATCACAGTACGATGTCATGGAGCCAGGTGCATGCAGCAACAGTGGAGACTTCCAGCCCTCCGATGCGCCACAGTTCGCCTCCACCTCTGTCCTTGATTATCGAATGCAATTTTCGAACGAGGATATACTTAATTTTATTATTGAAAAGGAAGTTTTTCTGCGGCGTTTCGGTATTGTGAAACTTTGGTACTAGGACCATATTGGTTTGGACTCATGTTCTGATGTAGATATCTTGGATTTGCCCGTAACAAAGCCTGTCGCCATAGTCGCATCGCCTCAAAACACTTGGACTTGGTCAATGTGCTATTCAATTATTCAGCTTCCCCTGTCTCCAATACAGATGCCTGACATTTGCGACTTGATTACTCCAATTACTTCGATGAGTTGCTCTTCCGATCTGTCGGCTTTGATCAACAGTCTCAAGGGTCAATGCGGCGGTGAGACTTTTTTGTACATCTTGGCGGTTGCCATGAACTGACGCCTCTTGTGAACAGAGCTCATCGAGTCCGCCATCATGAAGGCACCAATGGACGTTTTCGCATCCAAGCGTTACATGGTTCCATCCCTTCCCCCACCTGCCCCTTTCTTTGCTGTCACCATGTCACAAAAGATGGGGCTCAAGTCTTTGCGTGGCGAAGGGAACGACAGCCTGCTTCGCCGAGATAACGCCATCGAGCAGTACGATGATGACGGAGCTGTGAAGATGTTGCAGTGGAATCCATATCCGGCACTCGTTAAAGCACTTGGTGAGATGCGTAAAGAGCTTCGGGGTGGAGAGGAAGAAACGAATGAGGCAGACGATCTTATGCCATGGGAGGCAGTTTGCGAGCCTGATTTTGAAGGGTGTGAAGAGAAGGTTGAAGTAGATTGTATAAATGCCTGTGGATTTGGTAAGGACTATTCTATCTGCGCCCTTATATGAAAACCAGATCTAACTTAATATGTCATGCATGCAGAATTCGAAATTGTTGAGCCAGAAGATCTAGGTGAAGTGGCGCCCCTGCTGGATTTTTGCTCCAGTCGCGGGATATCCCAACGATTAGTCACAGTGGAAGTTAGTGTGCAGCTAGTATATAGATTCCTCATGGAGACCCTGACTCTCGTATATCGTGTAGAGCCGAAAATCTGATCAATGTCATTCTGCGGATACTGAGTTTGAAGACAGACAGGAAGAATTTTTCTTTGAAGGACATACATTGGATGATGCATCTGCATGGGAAGCTTGCATTGACACCACCCCTGAGCTTGCGGCGACTGACTACCAACCACCTTCATTGATTGAGTTTCATGAGGAAAAGCATCAACTTCAACATCCCAATATCACCCTCTTCGATTCCAACAATGCACTTCAAACTGCTACAGGAAGGCCGAGTTCGGCCTCCTTCTCCACAGTGATGGACCATAGTTCGAATGAAACACTCGCATACTCTTACGGCTCGCCAAGGCATATTCCAATAGCAAAAGATGACAATAATATGTATTCTCCTCGCCGTCTGCCTCTCCGCTCGCCTTCTATTCCACCGAACGTTCCTGCATTCTCCGCTAAGCGTTCTGTGGACTCTTTCATGGCGCTTCGCAATGTTCAGCGCAAACGTGAGTACCTTGATTGCGCGAACAACTTTACTTGAATTGCCGAACCTTGCAGCATTGAAAAACTCGTTCCTCCAAGTGACGCGTCTCGCTACGCCTCAACTGATTCCTCCTGGATTTCATCAGGCATCTCTGAATCCTTTGCCTACAAAGCCCGCACCGATAAAGCCGCCAGACAGATACAAAGTCTTCGACGCACCATATGCGCTGCAAAATCTTGCCTCACTCGCCCCAAAAAGGCGGCACACGTATATTGTCGGCTCGAGAGTTGTTCAGAATCCACGATTGTTGAGTCTGTTGGAGGAGCTTCGCGTCGACGTGATTGAACGTGTTTCTCGATTTGAGCTTGCGGGTGACGGGATTTCTGGATTGCCGCAAGACTTTGACGTCATTTTAGACGAAAAGACGTGCATCATGTGAGTGAAGTCGCGCTAATTTTTCAAATTCGGGAAACTCACCTTTGGAGCAGATTTTGCCCTGCTATACTCCTTTTCCAGCAAATCGATATTCCTCAGCACAATAATGCGAGTCAACAAAGTCTTCATTCGACGCTAATGAAGCTTCAACTCAAGTTTCGCGATATTACCGTAATTGTCGACATGTCGAGCCCGATTTCAAACCGTATTGCCTATCATTTAAGTCCAGCCATGGCTATTGCAGTAAATGAATGGTTTTTTGAGCTGAAAGGACTCGCGGGAGTCAATGCGAAGCTAGTTTGGTCGCAGAGTTGAGTTTTACCCTGGTTTTGATTTCTTCACACCGCTCATGTGTTGTCATGGATAGATATTGATGAGACAGCGAGGATTGTGAGGTGATGCGTATTTTAACCAAAGTCGTCCTTACTCGAAGCTTCGAGTTATTAGGGAACTTGGTGACGATGTGGCTTGCACTATCGAGGCTAGTTTGGCTGCCAAAGGACTCTCCAATATCGATTTACCCAAGCCATGGGCGACCAAAGAAGTATGGGAGTTTCGAGAGTGGTTGACGGCGGAAGAGAGTGCAGTTGAGTGTTTGCCAAGCCGCATCAACCACACATATCTTCTCAACCATCTTGTAGCAAGAACGCTTCTTGTGCTCTTTTCCCATGTTCAATTCTTTTTCTGCGCAAATTGTTTTGGCACAGGTACACACATACGCACTTTGACGATTGAAAGATGAGAAGCTTGACGGATGCCTACTGCCCTCCAGATTCAGCTTTCCAATTTTCTCGGGCTCTCTGTTGAGGATATGGTCACCAAATTTGGGGTCTGGATACCAGCGCGAGCGCTTCATCGATTCCATATTCTTGTCAACTCTCCATTTCGTTGACTCCCTTTCACGTTGTATCCACGCACTGGTTGTATTCATTCCCCGTGTTTTTATTTGTGAAGTTTGAAAAACGAATATTGTGTTCTGTCGACAGTGGTTTTGAGAAGGTTCGGACAAAAGTGACGAATCGTTGTTTGTCCAGAAGCCAACCGACACCAAGCAGCCGAGCCTTGATGGGAGGACGCAGCGCGACAAGCGGACCAAGGACGCCGACGACGACGTGCGTGCCGCCGCGTACGAGTGGGGCGAGTGGGAAAGGAGCCGGCGCTGCAAGTGTAAAGGGGGCCCGCGGACGCAGAGGGGCGGCGGGACTGGGGCTGGGACAGGGAGCAGGACAGGGAGCAGGACAGAGAGCTGGACAGCAGACGGATCTGCTCGAATTCTTCTCGGCTATCGGAGGCAGACCCGCTTCCAGTCTCGACCCAAAGAACAAGACAGCACAAGGGCAAGACAAGGCCCCAGCGATCCCACAGCACAGCTCCCACAGCTCTCCCTCCCACACGCAGCACACACATAAGAAGCGCGGAATCGTGCTTGCAAATCTGGACAAGAAGGTGCGCTTCACATTCCCTCATCCCCAAAACAAACTGACGAACAATCAACCCCGCGTTTTTCAATACACATAGCCACTGCTCTCCGTAAAGCTCCCCTCCGCACCGACATTGACCTTTACTCCCACTCTGGCTGCCACAACGCCAGTCATGTCGGCACCGCCAGGCACCCCACTCAACAAGGCAACAACGGACGTTCCGCTTCCTGCCCCGTCTGCCATTCTCAAACAAGGCAATGACGATGATGAAGACGCTCTCGCGTCAATGTCCCCACTCATGCGCGCATTCGCACTCTCTCGCAAGCGCAAGCGCCTCGAAAACGCGTCCTTGATTGACGGATCGCTCTCCTCGGCACGACTCTCCACACCTTCGGCTCCACGGTTTGTATAATTTGTCCAGATGTATTCTATATTAGCTTGAGTGCTGAGTTATTGGAAACACAGCACACCATCCTCTCTCAGGACAATTGCAGTCTCCCAGAGGACTCCAAAGACTCCGACTGGCCGAAAAAGCTTTTTGCTTTCTTCTGCAACTTCTCCAACTTCTCCCGCGTTCATTTTTGGCGCTGAAACTGCAACTTCTAGTTCCTCTCCCTCTGACTCGAAACAAGCTGTATTTTCGAACGATCAGCTTATGACCGCGAGCTCAGTGTCTGTGTCCCCAGTCATGACTCATTCGGGAAACTTGACAACAGCAGGAATCGCTCAGGCCCTGCCCTTCCCCATGCACCTTCAGCTTCTTCAAAAATTCTTCAGCGCCCTCGAGTCTACCCTCGCTTTCCATGCCTCTCGTGACACGCCCAGTACGTTTCATCGCATTTTGAAACCTGTGCAAAACATGTGCAACCGCACTTTCACACAAGTGCATCTCGCGCAAATATGTGCACTCTTGCCTGGCGTGTATCGGCTTACGCCTGTGCGCACGCTTGTGGATACAGATACAGGCCGTCACGAGGATGGTTGTTTGATCGAAATGCTTGTGTTGGATTACGCCATGGGATTTGCGCCTGGATTTGGGACCGGATCAAGAGATTCATCAGCACCTACGCAAGAATCTGATACACCCATGTTGACAAGTGTTCCTACGAAGGAGGAGAATGCAAAGGTAATGAAGGCAAAGGAGGCGATTGAGGAGAAGCTGAATGTGAGAGAAAAGGAGAAACCTTTTGCAGAAACCTTAGAGAAGAGGCGTGATGCGTTTGCCCGCGCCTGTGTGAGGTATGTAGATAGACACCATCAGGTTTGTTTTTCTTTTGTGTTGTTTTCCTATTGGACCTAAACAAGACACTGACAGGCGTTCCTGAAGACACTGTCAAACAATGAGAGCGACGATCAGGACGATACACTGCCGGTTTGGCTCGTCAACGCCGTGCCAGCCACGCACTGGCACCCACAATTTGACGTTGAAACTGTCCCGCCCGTAGTAGGGATTGAGATTCCAACCATGAGATCTATGGCTATTGCAGACAAGCTTGCGAAGGAGAAAGAGAAAGAGGCGCTTGACGCGGTGGGATCGGAGTCTGTAGAGGGGGACTCATCCATTATTTCTGACTCGGGAAATGTTTCTGTTAATGCTGGCACGATGAGTGCTGGAAGTACCAAGTTGCCTGCTGCTTCTTTATCTGTATGTGATGAATCCGGGGCTTCAGGCTCCGGAAAGGGATGTGTTGGAGGGGATCAGTCCGTGAATAACGGCGAGATACCCGCACTATGTCAAGAGCCACCGAAAAAGCTATCACGGGCTGCTGCTTTGCTTGAACGAGTACGCTATGTTTTGAGATTGGAGGCCGGCCATGTTGACTCAAACTCCTCCCAATAGATTCGTGAAAAGGAAAAGAAACGCAACGAGACGGAAAAGGCGGCGCCGAAGTATACCCCTGCGGAAATCAAGAAGCGCGCCATGATTAGTCGGTTACCTGAAGTCGCACGGAGCATGATGTCGTCAGTCTTTTTCTCACATCTGGCATGAACACTTAGATATTTTGCTGCATGCAAGAAAGGCTCTCTGGCTATGAAGGAAGTGTGTGAATATGTGATGACAGGTGTTCGATCGTTCATATCGTATGGTGAGAATTCGCAACTATAACTTTCTTGTCTTACTTAGTTCTCAACGCTAATCCAGAGGAAGCGCGGGATCATATTATGCTTTTAACTGATATCTGCCCTGAATGGTGCTCTGTGGTCAAGCTACAGGTTGGGATGGTGGTGAAAGTGGACGCAAGCGTGTTGGACAAGATTCCTGTTTTACAAGGCAAGGTGAAGGGCCTGCTTGTTGCCTCCCCAACTAGCTCGATTGCTGTTGGGAACTAGACTTTTTTCGTTCCGGTGTCATAGTTTTCTTTGATTAGGCTCACTGCTTCTGTATCTTTATTTATAAATCTGCCGCTGGTCTCGATCGGGCCTTTTCTTTTTGACTTTTCTGCTTTTTTCATGACATGGCCAACACGACGAAAGTTCACCTGAATCGAATGATCCTCACCGGAACACGAAGTGCTGCGTGACTCCCACACTCTCCATACTAGGAGCAAATGCGTGTGTTGGCAGCACTGCCTTGTGCGCAGTCGACCTCCAACAGTTGTCTGATGTCACGAATGCACTATCACCGGAATTCTAACCGAGGCCTCTGCGAACGAAACTGTCGGTTTTGTCCACAACGATACGTGTGATAAAAGTGAAATGTGAGTATTGAAATGAGCTCTTGTTCCTTCATGTGTCCCACCTCGTCAGCCCGGGAAACGAAGCTTTAAATTATTTCTGTTTCCTTCCCTTCCCCTCCCCCTCCTGTCCGCCGTGACTGGGATTGATGACATTGGCATTTGGTCTTAAGGGCTTAAGATCCCGTTTTGGGATCCTGTCCTGCGGATTATCCCAATTTTGTGCTACCAACTCAAAATTTTGACTGACCCTCTCGCGCCCTCTTCTCTTCTGTCCTTCCTTGCTGTCTATGGGTAATCCAGCCTATTCTCACACAATCTACTCAGGAAGTTGCTCCCACGCCTTACAGGATTGCCTTTTCGTTTCATTCAAGCGTTCGGTGCGTTAGTATTTTATTTCGTTGAACGCCCCTGATCATACAAAGTTTTCGCGACGTGGATTGATGACATTGGCATTTGGTCTTAAGGGCTTAAGATCCCGTTTTGGGATCCTGTCCTACAGATTATCCCAATTTTGTGCTACCAACTCAAAATTTTGACTGACCCTTTCGCTCCTTTCCATCCTTCATTCCTTTGCCGGCACCGCTTTCAGTTATTTTTTGGCTGTGATTCTCACCACTATCTTCTCGACCCAGTGCCTCCGGCAATGCTCAAGAACGCCGAATGGTCCATTATCCTCTGTTAAATAAAACTTAATAATGACTTCGCATATTTCTCTGGTCTGTCGATTTGAATTCTTGAATCCGTCGGAAATTGTCACAACAAATCAGTTTGAATGAGCGACCACAATGGAGTGACCCGAGACTTAGCACCCCTACCATTGAGTCCACAACGCGTTTTTCGATTGCGTGAAGCCGGGGCTGACGAAATTCCGAGTCAAGATTCACAATTAACATTCGGAAGGCGATTGTCCTCCGCACTTCTCAGACTTAACTCATTTACATCCTCGTCCACCGTTGGAATTGAAGCATTTGCAAGCGTCGCTGTCTCTGATTCGGATGGTTTGAACGAGGATTCACCTTCTGGTACAACGAACGCGCTTCAATCATCCGATCCTCATATCCATCCGCGAACACCAACTCCTCTTCCTATGCGCGTTATGACAGCCCTCAGTTTTGTCATATTCTGTGAGCCACTGTCTCTCACTATTCTGTGTGAGTGGATTTATGAACAGGGGCGTTGTTCTAAACTCCAATTGCGGTTCACAGTTCCTTTCATCTATTTCATGGTTCGTGATTTTGGACTCTCTTCCGACAAGGAAGTTGGCTTCTATGTCGGGTTCATTGCATCGGCGTTCTCGCTCGCACAATTTCTCACTTCACTTGGGTGGGGCTGGATTAGCGATCGCACTGGTCGCCGTCCTGTTCTTTTGATTGGTCTTCTCGGTAACGCAGTCAGTCTCATCCTATTTGGACAATCCCATTCGCTGCAGATGGCGATCGCGTCTCGCGCTCTTTGTGGTATGCTGAATGGGAACGTCGGTATCGCAAAATGCGTGATTGGAGAGGTCACTGATTCAACGAATCAAAGTACTGGTTTCAGTATAATCAACGTTATGTGGAGTCTCGGGACCATCTTCGGTCCAGCAATCGGAGGGGTTTTAGCGAATCCAGTGGAAACTTATCCAAGTGTGTTTGGTGAATGTGTCTTTCTACGAAGACATCCATACTTCTTGCCGTGCTTTGTCAGTGCGTTGATTTCGTTTGTGGGATTCGTGGTTGCAGCCCTCTTTTTGCCAGAGACGAATCCAGCATTTGTCAAGCATGGAGTCGAGCCACAGTCAGAGGCATCAGAAATAGAGGAGTTTTCTAGACCTGGAGAAGCATCCAATTATCCCTCCAATATAACGCCGGCTCCCAAAATCCATAGAAAATCCCTTCGGTCCATTATTTCAACAACGTCTATGCATGAATCTATTGGGTCCTCAACTCGAGCATCCTCGTCCACTGCATTCGATGTCGAAGATCGTTCAGATATTTCCGAGCGTACCACTTTGCTAGGTACACAGTCAGAAACTCGACTTTCCATCGGCAAACCCAGTGCTCTTGCAATCACTGGTTACACTATGCTTGCATTTGAAAACATAATTCTTGATGAAGTGTTCAATCTTTGGGTGGTGACTCCTCGCGAAGATGGTGGTCTTGGATATTCTAGCGCTGACGTGGGCATCAGCCTTAGTCTTGTGAGCTTTCTTGCATTATATTTCCAGCTTGCAACCTATCCGTCTCTCACACGCTATGCATCTCCTCTACAATTATATCGTATTGGTGCACTGATTTATGTGATTCCTTATATTGGATACCCCATCATCAGTGGAGTGTTGGCTCCTGTACTTCCGTCAAGGCTTACTTATGCGGCTCTACTACTAAATCTTACTATCCTTCAGTTCAGCAACATTTTGTGTTTTACTTCCATCTTCATTGTTATCAACAACAGCGCTCCTCGCGGAACCTTGGGTACTGTTACTGGAGTTGCGCAAACATGTGCCGCATTTGTCCGAAGCATTGGTCCAGCGTTGGGTGGGATTCTATGGGCGTGGAGTATAACCAATGCAAAAGGCTTCCCCTTCAACTATTGGTTCGTGTTCTTATGTATTGCTGCAGTGGGGGTCATCACACATCTTCAAAGTTTTTTAATTCCTGAACTTGCCAACGGGCAGCATGATGGGCATGAGGAGGGACAAGGAAGTCACTGACCTTTCTTCTGCGTAGTATTCTTAACAAAATGAGGAAGGGGAATCAAATGAAATTGAACAGTGTGAAACTAAACATAAAGTCAAATAAATGTTGTGAACCCATTAAAATGCCTGATGGCATTTGAAGACGTACACTGAGCCACTTGGCTCACACCCCTCATGGTGGTTGGCCATGTCGCAGTATCCTTGCTTTTACTGAGAGCTTGGGTAGTGGGAGTTTGAAGTGCACAAGAAGTATGGATGTGCCAACTAAACAACACCAGCATCAATGGCTGAGTTTGCAGCAATTGTTCCTCCAAGAAGGTTTCCTGGTTGTAGGTTCTGTTTTATGTTGTGTGTGTTCTTGTTTGTTTGTTTTTGGCCGCAGGTTGCATACTGGTTTTGTTGCTTTTGGGTTCTGGAACACTGACGCAATCAAGTTTGAAGGTTGTAGGCTGCTGAACACTGTACAGCTGCTGCCTGACTGGTTATCACTATCAGAAGGTTTATAATGGAACGGGAGAAACCCTTTACTTTTTTTTCATCTCATACTTGTTGATCTTACTGTTGGTTTTGTGCTCACCTGTGGACATAAAGCACAATACCAAATCAGAAGATGATGTCAACTGTGAGCCTTTCTCTATCTCCGTGGGCCCTCTCGCACTCCACAAGAGTGAAATGTCTCAAATCCATTAGATTGAAAACTGCTACCAATCATTTTCTTGCCTCTGAGCTACCCTCATTTCTTGAGTAGGGGTAAATGTTGAAATCACCAACCATGACATGTTTGTTAAATGCAGACCCTGATTGGATTAATCAGAGAGAATGTTTTCAGCTTGTTCAGTTGTAAGTTGTGGAGGAAGATAAACTGATGTTGATAATTGCTTTTGATTATGCCTTCTTCTTTCCATTACAATTTTAGTCAAAAAAATTTGATCGCGCATGTGAACAGTCATCAGTAAGCGTGGTTGTTTGCATTTTCCTCAGTCCAAGTCCGAGAGCATAAAGTTAGGGTTAATTTCGCGAACGATCAATAGGAACAAGTCACAAATAAAATTGAGGTTGTTACATCTTCATATTATATTTTACTCTTCTACAGACAAAGTTTCAAAGAGTTCGAAAATGGCGCTGCCACTCTTGAAATGATTGTAAACAACGTTCACCAAGAACCAGTTATTGGCAATGCCTTCAATCAAGGAAGCACTCGCAATTTTCGAAGGGTACACTCGCGCCCACTCCTTCCACAATCCAAACGCCTCATCTTTCCATGCCATAAAGCTCTCTCGCTCAACAATATTCAGCTGCACAATCTCTTGACCAGGGAAGACTCCCCACGTCACCGCATTGGGACCAGAAGAGACAACATTGGTTCGTATGTCACCTTTTCGATTCACAGCATAGTAACTCACAAACGTGTCCAAATCGTTCAAGAGCGCCTCAAGCGCCTCAGGCGCAACAAAGAACTCCACGTTGGCTTTTTGATAAACGAATCCACCCTTGGGACCCCATCTGAAAGTAGCATCAATTGACATTCTGCCGTTAATAGCGGGCTGGCTATTGATGGTGAGGAAGCCCTTGCTGTTCATTGGAGCAAGTTGGTCACAGATGCAAGACGATTCAACTGACAGCTTATCGCTCCACGGGAGGCCAACAAGGTTTCTGCGGCAGAAAAATCGACGAAGAGTTTATGAATGTCGTCAACCTTGACTGGTTCGCCCCAAACTTTGAGTGCCTCCTCAGCCTGAGAGGGAATAGCGGGCTGTGTGAGTGCACGAGGGACATATATGCACATTTGAACTCACAAAAAACTTCAGGGGAGCGCCGCGAAAATCAACGTCGCCGTATGCGGGTTAACGAGAGTCACCCGAGCGTCCATTTGGAAACTCATCCCATGACTCGGTGCGCAGAACATAGCTGCAGTTGCGGTTTTTCCAAAATATGGTACGAACGGTTTCATGCTTGTGGTTATGAGCGAGTGACTGTTTGTCGCATGAGCAATGCATCTCCAGATCGGAAGGGACTCAACTGGATTCCAGGGAAGTGGCTTTGCAACTTCCAGGGGTGCCACAAACTTGAGTCCCTCCAGAATCAGGCGAACACTTTTTTCCAAGTTCATGTAGAAATGGAAGCCCTTTTCTGCACGCAACTTGTTACAAATGTTGATGGCAAGTTTCACTCCAAAGTCTTTGACAGCCTTGTCATCATCCTGAACGTACTCCATGAGTCGCACTTCGCCGGACAAGAACATGAATGAAAACTACACCTTGATCGGCTCGAGAGCTTCCAGCATGTCCCGCGGAACATAACGTACCGACGACACCGATGCAAAAACCAGGTTCCATACTGCTCGCGGATGTACTTGACAAGGTCAATCGCGTGAGCGAATCCACCTTCCGTCTTCGACCATGTGTCCTGTCCAAGAGGCGGGTCTCCACGCAACGCAAGAAATGTTCTGAATACCAGCCACTTTGCAAGCCTGTTATGGATTTCCATTCAGTTCCAGAGTATTCTGCCAATAAATGGGGCACCCTCCTACTCACCTTCAACGCGAAATCAATCTTGTCTTTGGGCATGTTCGTACAGGTCAGGTGCATGCACGTCTCCAAGCCAATGGCGCTCTGGGACGTCACGACGGCTGAAACAGCGGCTTAAAAAATACCAGTTAGGTGTGGACTTTTTCAACCTCTTCTTGTTTGAAACAAAATATTCCACCGGCTGTTCGACGGATGAAACAAAAAATATTTTTCGAACAAAATGGAAGGAGCACTGAACGATCGAATCACCGCACAGGTGGCAGAGCGTGAAGCAGCCAGACTCCAGCTTCAGCAGGCGATACAGAGTGGCCAACCGGCGGATATCCGTGCGGACCTTCGAGCCCTCTTCGAAGGAGCCACCCAGGAACTCAAGGGACTCAGAGACGAGAAAGCTGCGCTTATCGACGAGAAAGCTGCGCTTATCGCCGAAAAGGCTGCGCTTATCGCAAGAGAGACAGCGCTTATTAACGAAAGAGCCGCGAAAAAGCAAGTCAAATATTCCACAGGTGAGCCTATACTTTGTCTTGCTTCACCGGACTCTGTTTTTGATTTACACAAAGCGTATGTTTATTTTAGCCATGTCATCGCTATTATCCTATTTTTCGCAACCATCTCAAATTTCATCGACCAAGAAAGTTTCTGCAAAACCAACGTTTCATGGTGCGGGTTTGGAAAGATCGGCTCTCTCGGATGCGGATGGACAGCAGCTTTTGGACTTGTCACTCAACACTGGGACTGGAATGCGCAAACGCCACCGGCAACCAGAAGAGGTTCCACAGTAGTCTATGATGAGATTCCAATGGACGACCTTAATTGAAATGAATCAATAAACATCTTGTCAGCAGAAGTACAGACTGAATTTTGATTCGTTCAATTCCAAATAATTATTTTATTGGTATGTTATAAACTAAATGAAGTGTGTTGTTCCATCAACAAGCGTCTGCTCGAAATTCCTTAAGTCTCGTCCCATAGGAACAGTCTATAAAGATCCACGCAATAATCACATTTGTAAAGTTGATGAAAGGAAGATTAATTCAACACTGTCGAAGTTAGGTTATATAGCTTAAAGTTACGGTGGCCAGGGTTAGAGCTAGGATTGGGGGGGCTAGGAACTGGTTTATTACCAGTAAAAGTGCGAAATAAAATGTTAAGTCAAAATAA
>MU614775.1:0-39345 GCA_025201725.1 Chytriomyces sp. MP71
CAAGTCCAAATTTTGACGCGGTAGCAAGCAGCAAAGAAGATGCAAGACGCGCTTCTTTAGGTTGGGATCGTCAAAGTCTGTCAGTATGGCTTCGTCAGAAACAGTTTCGCAAAATAAATCTCGCTATGATAAGCTCACTCTGAGACGCAATAAAAAGAGGATGGAGCTTGGAAGTCAGCAGTGGGTCAGGCATATCGCGCAGAAACTTCTTCAAAAGAGCAGCCACTTGAATGGAGCTCTCCTCATCAAGCCTGTCCAAAGTGGGGTTCAAGTCGAATAGCTCAGCAGTCTCTTTAAGTCGCCGAATGTTGCCATTCTTTCTGAAGACTCCTTCCACGGACATATCTGCTTGGAGGTGAGCAACAAATCGTCCCGACCAATCAAAGTCTCTCACCAAGATTTCGCATCCGCTGAATGCACAGCTCAACAAACTTGGGTATCCTCACAGTTGCATCATCGAATATCAATTGCGTTTCCACGCCATAATCTTGAACAAGAATCGCGAGTGGGACCCCAAATGTCCCCGCTAGATTCGAGAGCAATTCAAAATTAAGAAAACCATCATATGAGGTAAGTTTCTCACATTTTTTGACTGGAACCGCAGCCGCCTTCTTCCCAACGTTTCCCCCCTTCATCAACCTGCTCCAAACAGTCACTTTCGTGTCGGAAGAATTACCCGAATCCATCTCCAAATCTGGCAGTTTGCGCCCTAAAATATTCTCCAACTGCGTCACCGCCATTCTCCGAATGGAAATACGGTCCAACGCACTCTGCTCCGCGAGTAACCGCATCGGGTATATTCCGATCCATGCGACCACCGATACTCTTAATCGTCTGCAGCGGGTCGAGCGGGGGCAGATTCTGAAACTCCTCCATAATTTGTGGGTTATGCACGTGGTTTTCGTCATCGCTGGGGCCAAGCTCATCCGCGCTTCGATACTGCGCGAAGAGGTGAACATAGCTACCCGAGCCTCGGATAGGTTCATCCACGTCGGTCCCAGGGTCGGATTGACCAAAGCGAGGGTCTAAAGCGAGGTGAGGGTGACAACTATGGGTCTGAAAAAGAAACGCCATTATCACCTTGGGCATTCAAGAGCGTGTACAGCCGTCCCAACGAGCAAAGTAACAAAAAGCTAAACTGCTGCAGCTGCGTCACGCTCTTAAGCGTCCCTTCTCCATCCGGACATGCCCCCGTTCTATGCACATTGCATCGGAAGCATAGATCGCTCCGCGCGTTAGTGGTCAGGAGAGAAACATGTCTGTCAAGCTGTGTTCTTTGCTATTGCGCTTCTCTAGGGTCATGAGCAGACTCAAGAAGTCCAGGATGCATGTGTCGGAATCGAATGTGCGTTCTTGTCGCTTGCATTTGAGTGGATTGACGACTTCACCATCTTTAACGCCCCATTCAACGCCAGTCGAATCAAGCTCTTTAATGTATTTGCCATAGATAAGACCAAATTGATCATCTTTACACGATGCTACTCCCGCTTTGGTATGTTCATCCCATCCAAGGGCAAAGGCTGACTTAACAATGGGAAAAAATGCACAATCCGCGTGGCAAGCTGCCTCGGCTCTTTCCGATTCGCTACAATGCCTTCTGCGGGTCCCCCAGACTCAGCCAACTGCGAGTCAATCGCGTTGATCCCCTTAAATAGGGCGTCGACGTACTCAATGAACTGATCCAAACATACTTCAAAAAGCTGCGGTTTCCAAAGTGAGCCACGATGTTACCAATGCAGGTTGCGCTCGATTCTTCAAAGTTTGAAACGACCGTCAATTTTGTCCACCTTGGCGAGAGTCAGGGGTTGCCGGGAGATTTCGGCTGTTGTTGAAATTAAGCGTTAGGAGAGTTGAATGGGGGTGTGGCTTTGTTATTCCCTTCACCTTCCGGATCTTGCTTGCTTAGCGTGGTTACATGTTCATGCTGAAAGTTGGCTTTCACATTCCAAAGCTGATTGTCCGAGTTACAAGACTAAACCATTTATAGAACCAATTGGCTAACCTTATAGATCATGTAGCATTGAGGGTGCCATTGGTACAAGACACCCTCCTTCCGCATTTCTACGAACTTTTTGAGAACCGCAGTTTGACATCCACCGCATTTAGCTGCGAAAAGCACAGAGTAGTGGAACAGGCAGTAGACTGCAGTGATACCATTTTTCGTTTTGATCGGCAGGATTTGACTCTTCGTTGTTAAGAGGGGGAGAAATGCTTTGTTCCAAAAGAACGTTCCATTTCGTTGAAGGCATGGCATGGTCCAATCTCTATTCAAGCAAGAAGGTATCGTGTATCCTGTGTGCAGATCATACGGTTCCTCACTTCGCAATGTCAAGGAAAAGAGTGATCTGATTTGTAGGAACACACACTTGAGCGCCATGGTATCCTCTGAAAGGTGATCCGCAAATTCCCACTGAAAGTTGATATCAGGAATAAAACTTCCACATGAGAATGAATGAATGCGCGACAGAGCCTCATCCTCAGTTCCATGTCCATGAAAATCTATCGCGGCTAACTGCGCCCTCAACACCTCCAATTTAATTATTATGATCCGTTTCATGCGGCGATGCATAGCAACCGGATCGCGCGGAAGGGTAGGTACCTTATCATCGGGTTCGTAGTGTGTGAATCGTGCTGGCGAAAGACCTTTGAACACGTGGCAACCAAAGTGTTCCAGATAGAACTTCTTGCCGACTGCATTGATGTGGGGACCGCGCAGGACGAGTCCGCACTTGGAGCAGAGCAGGCCATGTCAGGCAAAGTAGCGTTTTTCGCAGTACACTTCTGGATGATGCTCGTCGTTTGGGTCTGGGTAGAAGGGAAAGACCTTTTCGGCCACGAGTGTTTCGCATTCCTGGTTATATGTGTGTGCGATTGAGCCAGTCTTGTCCCCTGGCCATCCGGACGGACACCTCCAGCGCCACCCCAAGATGGGCAGCCAAATGAGCGGCAGCCAGAAGGACAGACCTTGCATCGGAAGCAGTCAATGTGGTAAAACAGGCCTAGAAGCGCACACTCTGTCCGCTCACAGTCTGTCCGCAGCTGGCGCACACACGCACTGACCCTGCCGATCCACCTGCATTCGGCCCAAAGCTTCCGTTGTTGTTGCTCGCACTGCCGGTCTTAGTCATTCGGGATACGCAGTGTTGGGGGAGGGCTAAACAGTATTTTAAGAAATCAGTTCTGATCCAACAATTTAACGAGTATTAGTCATGAAATCGTGTCAGTCATTCCGCGCAGACTTCGTACAACATCAACGATGCTGAACCCTTTCCAAAAGGTCACGAGATGGTGTGTACATGAAAAGAACATGTGGTTAATAAAGGAGGTGAGGAGGTGGCCAGGCTCTGTCGGACCTTACACTTGTAAACTAGAGCACAACTTAAGGGGGAGACCAAGCACTGATACTCTGTCAGAAGACATCAGCAATAAAGAACACAGAATTAGAGATGATCTGACGATCTCAGGTGGGAATATTCCTGATACAATACTACAAATATCTGGATGATGGGTTTGAGATTAGATTGTCTGTTGTTTTTTCTCACACAGGTGTTGATACGTGCAGGGGACGCGTTCCAGTGGTGTGGAGGGAAGCCGCTTTTCACGCAAATGGTCCCCAAACCAAATAAGTCGCAGCGGGCTATTGCACTGTTTGACTGCACAGCCGACGAGAGTCGCGAGCTCACATTCAAGACAGGCGACGCCATTGTCGATGGTATTTACAGGAGAGGTTGCGGGTACCACTTACCTACTCAATGTACAGTCAACCTCGCCCCGGAGGAGGGCGACGGATGGTATTCGGGCACACTGGAAAAGAGTGCAGTATCCGGTCTCTTCCCCGGAAACTACGTGCGATTCGTGGCTGTGATCGCGGAAGAGGAAGACGACGACAGTCTGGACGAGGCGCCAGTCACCGCGAAAAAGGACCATTCGCCTATGGCTGCGTATAAATCGGCATTCAAGGCTCCCTCGGCGGCTGGCTCAGCCGCGGCTGGATCCAGCGTCCGTTCGGTGTCGCCGGGAAGGGATGCCATTTCGTCCAACCCCACACAAAACAACTGGCGCGACAAAGGCCGCGAAATGGCTGCAATCGCAAAGGAAAAGGCGTTGGAAGCCCGAGAGAAGGCCATGCCGCTCGCGCATTTAGCCAAGGAGAAGGCCGGAGCCACACTCGCCACCGTCCAAGGCCGCATCGCACAGTTCAAGGAGGACTCCTTGGAACGCAAAAACAGCGAGGGAGCTGGAAGTGGAGGTGTTGGTGGGGGGCCTGTGCGGCCTGCAAAACCCGTGGAACTTATGGCCACAGTATTCAAAACCAAACTAGCTGGAAACCGTTCCTCATCCCCTTCAGAAGCAGAGCCGCCAAAGCAGCAAGCCCCATGGATGTCGCAGGTCCAACTGAAACCCGTGAACACATCCTCTTCGGCACCCGCCCCCCAACTCCCTCCCCGCGACGCAACTGTAGCCGCCGAAAACGACCCCTTCGTCAGCATCAGCTCTGCAAACGCAGCGAAGCTGTCCTCTATCGGCCTCTCTAAGCGGGCCCCCCCACCTCCACCCCCGACATCGTCCTCTGCCTCATTGGCCGCAAAGCTCTCCACCATCCCTGGGCTCGGTTTCACCCCCGACACAGATCTACAACGCGAAACCTCCTCCCCTTCTCTTACACGATCTAAGCCGCCACCGCCACCGCCACCGTTCAACCGAACCGCCACCCAGCAAGGGCAGCTGCCACCGGATCTGACTCCGGAACACCTGAGACTCTACGAAGCAGCGTTTGCGGACTTTGTGCGCATGTTTAGTGGAATGGTGGATGTGAACGGGGGCGCGGCATTGAGCGCAAAACAGGTGCGCACAGTATGGTTGCGGTCTAGAGTGGATGCACGTACGTTGGCCAAGATTTGGTGAGTTGGATTGGATGGCGATATGTTGGGGGTGACCTTCTGGACGGCGTTCATTGAATGTGTTTGACCACACACAGGCGGATTGTGGTCAACGGGAGCACGACGCGGCAGTCACTCAACAAGAGCGAGTTTTGGTAACATCGTTTCCCGCAAATCTTATGGTATCTAACCGCAAATCATTGATTTTGCAGTTTCGGCCTGTACTTGATTGATGGTATCCTCGCGGGCAAGACTTTGCCTTGAATTTTAATGCTTCCGCGTTTCTTACGCAATAAAAGGAAGAGTTTGCTTTAATTCTAATGAATGAAGGATTATTTATAAAAGGCTCTCCAATTTTAAATACCGATAACCCTTCAAGTAACGGCAAGACGTCATTTGCAGCTCCTCTCGTGCAAATATGCTGCAAAGGAAAGGTGGTCCACGCGAGAAGCGGGCATTTGTTGCTCGAATCACAACTCATTCAACTTATGAACTTCCCTCCATGCGCCGTGGTACGCTGCTGAAACCTTATGCGCTCCTGACACCGCCTCTCGCTTTGTGACATCCCTCAAGCGGGATGTCCTTACGTTTCCGATCCGCTTCGGTGACAACGCATAAAGTGGCAATCTACTCAAATCCAATGAGTCAATCCTAGGAGGTATTACTGAGGTTGAGACGGTCATAACCCTGGCTCAGAATCAGATTTACTGAGGAAGACTAAGGCGGCAAAAGCTGGTTGTGCAAACTTTTATTACCGCGTAATTCTGTGACTTCGTCGTTCGAATATTTAACAAATTTCCTAATAATCGGGATCCGCGGAAATAGCGAAAAGACTGTGTTGTTATGTTAAGGGACACTGCATAAAGCAATATCTGAGTTATGTTTTTTATGCTATATATCTCTCTTGTGTGTGTCTCCCTTTCAAATGACAACAATGAATATTGCGGTCATCTTGACTGCCATCCTAAGCAGCATTGGCTGCACACTCAATCTCACAATCATCTTGTTCAATCTGCCGCATCTAAAAGAGCTGTCTCCCGGATCCTTTTTGATTGTGTTCCTCTGTGTGGCAGACTTATTACACGCGTCCAATTATTTTGCCTTTGCCGTGACGGAGCTCGTTCGGCCGGATGCTACTTACAGTCCTGCCTTTTGTAAGATACAGGCTGTCATGATCACCATTGGTGCAGTAGCCTCCATAAATCAAGTGACTGGGCTCACAGCTTTCCGTTTTTTGGTGATCATGCATGATGCAATCATCAAAAAGACCTATGCTATACTTTTCACGGCTATATCATTTACTATCTCCGCCATAGTTGTCTTTATCCCCTTCTTGATGAAATCTGAAGACAGGAGTTTCGGTTTGCATCCAACCCATTTGACGTGTACCATTGTTTGGTATTCTCACGACCCTGCAACGCGGATTGTCACGGCGGTCTGCGTCATAGTTCTTGCAATCCCTATCAGCTTCATTGGCTATGCTTATTTTTCTATCTACCGCCGCGTTTCACGATCCATCAATACTTTGAAAGAAACAGTGACTTCGAGACATCCCCACAATTCTGAAAGCACTTCTACAGCTACAGCGCTAGAAAATGGCAGGACCGTTGTGCTTCATGAAGACGAGGCAAGGAAAAGTAAACTGCTCGTTCAAAGCATTGCTGTGGTTTTAGTTATGCTGTTGGGATGGGGCCCATACTTTATCCTCGGGTTGTGGGAACTTGTCGCTAGTGTTCCTGTGCCTCTCAAATACGAGTATGCAGCGGAAATCATGGTTCAGATGAACGCTGCAATTAATCCTGTTGTTATTTTCATCTTTGATAACGAGATTCGTGCAAACTTAATCTATTGCCTGCGAAGAAAGCAAAGGTCGTGAATTTTCTCAAAAGGTTACTTCGGGCTGTTTTGGGAATACATTTATGTTTTTTATTTTTCAATGACAGTCCAGACATTCACCTACGGAAGAGGAACCTTCAAGGTCACCAGCCAGTAAAGTCAGACATTGAGCCTCTTAATTGAACAGACCGCTACATAATAAAGGTCTAGGAAATTATTCAAATTGATCCAAAAAACAGCTCGCTCTACAAATTCAAAGTTGGGTCATTGCGAATATGATGCTACTGGCTGGGGGCATGTATATGAGAGTCAGAATTTTAGATGGGTGTCCAAATAATACTTGCAAAGCGAACTCACCTCCCACCTCATTGATAATGAACGAGGGTCCGTAATAGGCGCCCAGAAATTCGCACACCTCGTGCTGCGTCTCGCGCGATCCGTTGAACTTGGTGCCTCAGTCATCGGCTCCTCAGCGACGATTAATGCCACGCTCACCTCTCCGAACAAGTTACACATTCGATCAGAGGATATTTTACCTATCTAGATACCTTACGGGCTCGTAGATGTTTGGCGCGTGACAACAACGACAGCCACGACCGCAAACACCGTGGAGATCGCGAACCCCGCTCGTTCTTAGGTTTGGGCAGTGTTCTTGATATCCTCGGTGATGGCAACCTGAGTCATTGATGCAGCGGTCTGGAGAAGGAGGTATATGGCAGTCTCACTGTTCTTGCACTTAATTTAAAAGGTAAATACTGGTTATCGACGGGTAAAACATATTTTCGTCATGCGTTTGAAATAAGGAGAAAGGAGAAGATTCTTAAGCCCAGTAAGATATATCCAGCTCCACCACATCTTCATGCCATTCGCTAATGTCCTCTCCTTGGTATGACTGATCCATGTGGTGATGCGTTACATGGTGTACGCATGCTTCCAACTCCAACTTCTCAAACTCATCGCGCGAACACGGTCGGCGCTGCGCATCCACAATCCGCATCTGCAGGGCCCCGCCCCACACCGTAGCCCATTGGTCATGATCCACATACAGCAACCCAGATACCTCCATCGCGTCCGTAATCTCTACGTTGCCCGCAAGACGGACGGACATTTCTTGAGAATCTACCATCGCAAAGACGTAGCTCTCTCCAGCAAGTTTGCCATGCACATATACCTGCACAAAGAAGGGTTTTCCTAGCGCGTTCTTGTGCGTTTGAAAGTGCACGTACGCCGCTTCCTCCGGTCCGTTGTCGTATATGGCCATGGTCCAGGTACCATTGTCATATGCGTCGGGCTGTTCGTATGCAATGCGATGAAGTCCTGATGCCATCAACGGCTTTATTGCAGTCGATTTATGGTCTCGGCGGAGGTTGGAGTTGGTTTGGTCAGAGTATGTTTGCAGCATCAAACTCTTAAGAGTCATGGCGTTATTATCATCCAGGCCAGAGTAGCTGTATCCAAGAGACACTGTGCTTTTGGCATCAGTGGCAGTCCAGCTGCCGCTGCTGCTCTTCCGGAAAGGCTTGAGTCCTTGGCCAGCACGGCTAGCATCAGGGAATCCATTGAAAATGCGCTCATAAATTTCCAGAAGCCGGTCAACGTTGGCGTGGTGGAAGAAAAAGATGGGGTCGTACGCCTGTGCAATGTTGATTGTGAGCGAAAGCCCCTGACCAACAGAAAAAACACGCCGCGCACCGCGGTGCCTGGGTCTCCCATGTGCCCACCAATGGCACCATGCACCTGGTCGTGAATGTATTCCAGGGAGTGGTAGTTGCCCGCACGTTTTGAATGTTCTTTGTCACTCGCTGTAACCAGTATATAAGCACTCCATTGCGAACACCCCAAACAAAGAAATACACACCATGGTTTGAAAAGTCCTGCCAGTCCTGCACAGTCCCATCAAACAACACACGCAGCATCCCGCGCAGCTGGTCCACTGTATCGCTGTCGAACCCATCCTGCTCTCGTGTAGTAGTCTGACCTTTGGAATTAAAAGAATTGCGGTTGTAGATCTTGTTAGGAATCTTGAACCCCTTCAAAGGGTTAGCGATAGTCTTGGCTGCTGCTGACGGCGGTGCGAGCACTTTGACCTGCGACGTGGTAAAAATGGCGGGCATGGGCTCGTCGTATCCAGCAATGTGAGCCCAGTCCCAGTGCGGGAAGCGCAGGCTCTTCGCGGCGGCCTTCCATTGAGCGGAGTTTGTAGTATACTGTGCTGCAATGTCCTGCGCCGTCTCGTAAACAGAATTTTCAATCAAGCCAATATAAGGACGGTGCCAGTTGGGGAACAGGGGGGATCCATGCAAGCTGCCAGGTTTGTGGCGTATTCTGAGTGACTCGGCAACTGGAACCTTGATTTAATCATAACTCACCAGTAACCGTCCTTGGGCTTGGCACCCGGGTAACTGTCATAGACCATGTTGGGTGCACCGTGGATGCTCGCAATCTGCCCAAAACTGCGTGGATCCGAGGCTTCCTTGGCTTCGATGGTGGCGAAAGCGAGTAGGAACAAGCTCATTTGCATCGCATTCTTATCCGTAAAAAAGTCACGGACTTCCATGCGCGCGGTGACTAAAGGGTAACAGTTGGTTGTAAGACCACCACTTGGAAACGGGGTGTCCATACCGGTAGACGGGTATATGTGTACGGGCAGGACAACGTGTCCCTGCCCAGGCTCGCCGGAGATACCCGCCCCGGCACGGTGGGGCTTCGAGCCCTTGGCCGAGTAACGGAAACTAGCTTGTACGCTGTATGGCAATAGCAGGGCTAGGTGGACGAGAATAGGTTGCATGTGATGAAAGGGTGATCGATTTTTCTTGATGAATTGCTGTCGTTTTGCAAGCCAGCCTTTGATAGAGATTCCAGGTTTGTTCAACGACTTACTCGAACATGGTTGTAAGGAAATCGACTCAAATCATGTTTCCACTCACTGGTTCTTATCCACACCCTTCCCTGTCAAACACACTTTCCAGGCAAACGTAGGCGGATCATTCAAAGTGCCGACTTGAACAATTACAATGCAAAATCAATCCAAATCATCATTAAATTCAAACAACCAATAGTAATAAATGAATTGATGTGTATCTGTCATAACACCGGGGTGACATTCACAAGGTTCAATGGAAGCTATCGCGGTTAAAGTTTGGATCTGTTTCTCATATGCGATGAAGCAGGGGAACGAAATTAACACGAAGGATAATGATAAACAAAGCTGCTTTACCTTGAATGAAAACGCCCAGAATTTTGCTTCCCGTTTGAAGCAGCGGATGGCCCGTGACACTAATGTGCACGACGCAAATAAGTTCAACAAAAGCGAACCTTATTTAAGGCCAAACAGGTACTTGTAACGTACATTTGCAAGAACCGCTCGAGCCCAGCGCGTCGTGATTCAATCACTTCGTCCGAGAAACGGTTCGTGAACACTTTCCCTGGAAGGGCAGGGATATTGACTCTAGAATGTGTAGAGTTCACTGGTTATAACATGTGTGCTTGTCGGCCAGCATCCGATGCAGTCGTCCAGCATCCTTCCACCCACGCAGTCATAATTTGCATTTCGGTACAAATTCTGAATGAATCTGATTTTCAGAATAACATTTCCGATCCACTTTCTCCTTCACAACACAGAGCTCGGCACAAGGATCGCATCATCCAGCTCCCCATGAAACATGCATTTATGTAAATTTTAGTCAGATTTCACGACTCAACTTTGTGGTTTCACGCTCAAGCGCCTCCCTGAACCACTCGAAATCGCTGTACCGCCTGCGCACGACGCTCTGCTTCAGCTTGAATGCGGGAATATTATTCTGTACATTGTAAACTTGAGTTAGGAGGGAGTTAAGCCCTGGGAACAGGCTATAGGAAGGCACTCACTCTGCACACAATCTCGTAATCAACATACTGGGAGCGACCAGTGCCCTGAATCTGCGGGTTGCGCACTTCGACCTCCAGAAAGTTTTCGGGTACGCCATAGCGCTCTTCGGCGGTCTGGTGTAGTTTGAGGGTTGGTTGAGGGTATCAGCTGGGATGTTTGGATGGGATGGGACTTCCACACCAACCTGCTCCCGGAAGTCAATTTTGACGAGGCCTGTACACACAATATCAGTACTGTCACGGCTTATAAGGGGGATGCATACCCTCTGGCCAGTTCTTTGAGGGCCCTGATCCGCTCATGCACTTTTGTGGGACCGAAAATGTTCAAATGGCCAGCAGCGCCGCAACAACAGCAACCGCCTCAAGGCAGCTGTCTTCGAGCCACGCGCGGCCGCCGCTGTTTAGTGATATCCATGCTGAAGGCTGGCGCCCTTCAGAACAGGCTGGTTGCTTGGCGAATCTTGGTTACCTCACGAAACAAGGATAACACGTGCTTTCCTGGGCGGCTTTGCCAGCTGCTTCGAGGTCACTTCCGAGGCAGAAAGTCGCCTTACAGCAATGATCATTCGGATTATTCGCAAGCCCATGCGAACCAGAAGCTGAACAGGAGTTGCGTCTTCATTGGCTGCAATTCCCGTGAACAATCCCATTCCCGACAAACCTGCACTAATTAATTACATCAATAACGTATATTCGTCACATCCACGCATATTCAGCTATTTGCCGCAATCATTATTCACCTGTTTCTAGCCGAGTATATGTGAATTCAGATTGCTGATTTTGGATTGGCGGCGACCGTTCAAGCATGAAGGGGAACTGTAAAATTTTTTGCGTCGGCGGCGACCAGTAACATGAAGGGGAACTGTAAAAAAAAAAGTTTTTACGCCCCCATGACAACGCCCCACTCTTCTTCACAAGAAAATATAGCACAGTCTTTCATTTTTATTCTTTCCCATTGCGGCTCCTTTTGAAACTATACCGTTTTGATGTTGGTGCGATTGACCAATCAGATTGCGTGAAAGTTTCTGCTTGGATGGAAAATCTGAAACACACTTATTTTTCTTATTTGACGGCTTAAAAAGAAGAAAAACTTCTATTGAGTCAGTATCTGATGTTTACCCACCAAATCTTCACATTTGGGACAATCTGGTCAGAATTATTTATTAATTGGATGAATGGAAAAATTAAGCATTTTGAAAAACGAGTGCAAAACGACCTGTCATCACATACCAAAGCAAGCACTGGTTCAATGAGCAACAGCAGAATCAAACAACGTCGACGGGATTTCGTACCGCACGCAATTTGGTCCTTCCAGAGCGGCTGCTGTTGAACCAAGCAGTGTTGAAGCAACAAGTCAAACGGAGCCCACACAAGAGTCACGTAAACGCTCTCTGTCAATCAACTCTGCTCTTTTCGCACATCCCTTGCTGTCCTTTCGAAGGAGACGCGCGAGTTTTATCGTCGTTTCCCGTTCGGGCACCCAATAATGCTCGAACCATTATTATTGACTCGGACAGTGACAAACCTAATACGCAAAAGCCTTTTTGATTTCGAATATTGAACAATCTTTGGTCATGCTTGACGCAATATTCGGTTTATGGGGCAATTCGGCCAACGGAGAATACCACCACGCCATGCCCGAACCTCATAATGGAAGTGACTCAGAGGACTCTTTTGATTATGATATATTCTCTCAGACTCCCAATCCTGTTAGTTTTTCATTGCGCTTTGTTGGACAAGTTTTCCTAAATACCTCACCAGTTGCAAAACACAAATGGAGAGGTACAAAAATGCAATTTGCACAAATCATGTGATCATTCTTGATTCCTTTAAAAGCTCGAAAGCTCGCTCTCTTTTTATCCTCTGTGAAAAACTCTTCAAAAAACAGAAAGAAATGGATGATCTCGCGTCTACTAGTGTGAACCAGAGACTAACTATACATGGAACAGATGGAATTAGCTGTGGTTTTATTCCAGTTGCAATTCCTGAAAATGTCTCGCTTGCCAAGAAGAATATTCACTCTGGAATCCAGGCCCTGAATAATGGTTACGCATATGGTGGATATTCTCTCAGAGTATCAATGTGAAGGTATTGGTTGCAATTGTCGTTATTACAGTTTAATTGGACGTACCACCGCGTCATACACCTGGGTAAATTTGTGTACTTCTGCTTTGGTTGTGAGCTCTTGAAGAACAACCTTCATGGCAACGTCAACGTTTATTGTGTACCAATCTCCTAATTATTCCGATTCAATTTTTGATTGATATTTTGTTTGGAATTCGAATTGTTTCCCATGGATTCTTTCATCAGGTTTGAATTTGTTTTGATTGCTTGCTGTGAAAGCTGAATTTATTTCAGACATTTTTTTTCACATTTAGAACAACCCAAGATATGCGCGTATGATTTGATTTCTTGTTCGAATGCTAACGAACGTTTCATTGATTTCCCGTGGATTCGGCTATCAAGGTTTGAATTTGCTCACAATTCAGTAATTGGTGAGGTTGTCATTAATTTTTGAATCACGTCCACTCAATGAAATTTAGTTTGCCAACAAGGATGAGAGAGAGACACGATCGAAAACAAAATCATTGAAATCTCCGAAACACACGAGCAATCCATTCTGCTGTTTTCAAATTAGTCAACATTAACCCTATACTCCTAGGCTCCAAATTCTTACTTTCCTTTGATAAACTGAATATTTTCAATAACATCAAAGATCAAATCTTCCAAATCCGATGTTCGGCAGCCTCTGCGGTCAGGTGCTTTAAAAGTCTCATCTGGATCGCAGGCTGATTTCTGGTAATCTCATCAATCATATTTGGATCCATCCACAACTGTTCTCGCTATCTCGAAAGGCTCATTTTGTGATCATATCTGTCTTTCTTCTTTGAATACAACACAAGTCTTGCCTTCTTTTCAATCTCAAATACCTCTCGTTCAGTTTCGAAATAGTCTCTTTGGTCCAGCAACTTGATTATTTCATGGAATTCGGTTGGTGCCTTTTTGACCGCTGCCTCTTTTGATTACCTTGATTCATCAGAAATGGATTCACTCTTCAGTTGAATGATAGTTTCTTTGAGTTAATATTATTTCTTTCAATGATTGATTAACGTTGAATCGGACAGGATTTTCCAGTTTCAAGTGTTTTTCTGGCACGTCACTGATATGAGGATCCTCAGATTCAAAGTATGGAACACCTACTTTTGAACGAGTAGAATTAATCTCCTTTTCATCAACTTTGTAGATGTGACTGTTTCTTGGATCCCAAAAAAAAACACTGTTCCCATTGGGAGTGACTTGAGGTATTTGGAACGGACTCTTGTGGATGGAACGACACACTTCATTTTGTTTTTTAATATTGGATAAGAAAATAATTATTTAGCATTAAACGTCAAATTGGATGGAAATCAAGTGGTTTTCAGATTTTCGCCAGGTAAAAACTGTCAAGCTCGATTGGGCAATCGCACCAACATTCAAAACAAACGTTTTTTCAATAGGGAGCCGCAATGGAAAAGTATGTACGTGAAAAACAGTGCTATACTTTCCTGTGAAGGAAAAGAGTGGGGCTGAACCATCGGGGTGGAATTTGACGCGGAGTCTTGGAAGTAGTTCCGTTACTCAATTCTGAGCATTCGTAACGCGAATTGATAATCCTTAAATCTGTTTAGAACATCTTCGGAACTCCCAATAACACGGCACTTGGACAAGTTACAGTCGCGTGAAGTGAACATGGGGTGCGCGGGGTCGTCATTCATTCGCAACTCACTGGCCGCCGTTCCAAATTATAGAAGTGCTGGATATTCACAAGTGAGTTTGTCACCCTCTATTTCCTATCCTTTTATGGATGCCAACGCAACTCCATAGAAAATCGGCGATTTCCCTCCGCAATTCCAAATCAGGGACTACGCATAGAACGTGATTGTTTCTTTATTCAGCAGAGTCCTGGTACATTTCGATCTATACGTTGTGCACGCTTCATTCCTCATAGATGAGCGCCCATCCAATCACCAAGTCCGGCAACATCCGTTCGTCACCCTATAAACCTATGCCATACCCCATCCCGTATCAGCGTTACCATCGCACCATCATGGGTGGACCTTAATTTTGTGACTACCAGAAACTCCGGAACAAAAGTGATGCTTCCTCAGACCACGAACAGTCGATGCTGGAGATTCCTCCCAGCGTTATAGTGACTACATTGAGAGTCGGGGAAGCTCAGTAAACTGGTAAGTTCGGCCCTGTTTCCACGCGGAGCACGTTAGGTCTCAAGCGCAAGACTATTCAAAGTGCTTTTGTGGCCGTTGAAGCTGAAAAGTTTTGGCTTGACTGATAGAAAAAAGGCTTTACTTTCGTGACTTCCTCTTGTTGAATGGATCTACCAAAAATGAGATTTTTCCAGTAATGGATTAATAGCTGAATGAAGGTTCCGTGGGAGTCCATTTAAACAACTCGACGAACATCCTACTATCATTTCGCCTTTGTTTCGGAGTTTCCCACACTGACTAAAACAATACCCTGCTGCAAATCCGCATTGAGTACCTGTTTTACGAAAAGAGCAAGGAAGCGCACAGGTTCAAGTAGGAAACAAGACGGGTATAGCGTTTCGAATTGCATTTATACGGTGTGTTTTTGCGATTCTATGTCAACCAAAGCCGAGCAAGAATTCGATTTGAAAAGGGAGAACTGCAGTGACGCTGTTGTTTTTGTCTCTGTCCCGTTCAAGATCCTGCAGTTGGTGACGTAAGAATTTATAATGCTGGGGATTGATAAAGCTGGGCGCGTGAGTAGTCACCTGAACAAGCACGTGACGGGGAGACATCCTTCAAAACCAATCGGGGGACCAGCTTCGAGGAGGAGAAGCATTCTATGTTAAAGACTACCTTGCTACTCTATTTAAGCAGTACGCTTGGGCTTGCCTCCCCGATCGAGAAGCGCCAGTCGACTTGCTCAAACTTTGGCGGATACCAGTGCTCCGGGGCCAGCCTGCAGCAGTGTGCTTATGGAGCCGGAAACGTGCTTGGCTGGACGACCATCCAGACCTGTGGAGCGGGGACCGTGTGCTCCGTGTCGGGTTATATTGGCTGCGTGGCCGGTTCTCCCAGTGCGGTTCAACCTTCGTCAACGTCGAAGACGTTTACAGGCGCAACGACCAGCCCCATCTCCAAGACACCGTTGGTGAGGATATCTTTGTTGTCTCTGGGTATTCTTCAGGAAGCTCAGATGATCCCCAAAACAACATAGTCCTCCACAGCTACCCCAGTCAAGTCCTCCACAACCCTCCCACCCACAAGCAGCACCAACAAGCCAACAACGACTGCGCCCCCCACCACGCGTGCCTCCCCGCTTCCGACAGGTGGCACCTCCGGACCTAACAAGTACAAAATTGTCTCCTACTGGGGAGCACACCCCACAGGTGGCGAGCAGAACCTCAAAGTATACTGCGACACAAAAGCTTACAGCATTATCAACCTCTCCTTCATCGACAAGATCTTGCCCAAGGTTTCGCTGAGCGCGGACATTACACAGCGCCCAAACGGGTATGGCCTGCCGCAGATTGCGACAGACGTATTGTACTGCCAGAGCATCGGAGTCAAGATTGGCGTGTCGGTTGGCGGTTATGTGGGCAGTGTGGGACTTACGAGCGGCGGCTCAGCTGTGGCTCAGGTCTTTCCGTAGTTGTTTTCAGGCTTGTTATTTTGACTCATCTCGTTACGTTCGTCTCAGGATCTTTGGGACAACTTCTTGGGAGGTAGCACTCCACTGGCCAATCGCGTTCTGCCTGGCGTTGTCCTTGACGGAGTCGACCTTGATATTGAGTCGGCCACAGGAAACAATGCTGGATACGCACAGCTCGCAAATCAGCTCCGCAATCTTGTTGTCGCTTCCGGAAAGGACTACTACATTAGCGCGGCGCCACAGTGTGTCATCCCAGACGCCAGTATGGACTACACCCTCAAGAATGGCTGGTTTGATTTTGTAGCTGTGCAATTCTACTCCTCTGGATGCGGGATTGGTTTTGCAGGTCCAGGCGAGTCTTGATTATTGCGGCTTCTTGTGTCTCTGGCTGAGCCGCGTCATTTCCGCAATGCAGTGAACGGTCCTAACTACGACAATAATGCATCCGTCTGGAATAGCGGGCAGGGTGACTGGCTTCACCAAACAACGCTCTGGCCCAACAAAAACGTAAAGCTCCTTGTCGGCTTCCCAGCTTCGAGCAGCGGAGGCAACTTTGGAGGCGAGGTGGATCCTTCTCCATATGTCAAGCAATATGTTCCTACATGGGCCGCCGAGAATCCGAGCGCGTTTGGGGGGTTGATGTGGTGGGACACCTTCGTGAGTGTTAATACGCCCTTTATATACTTGTGTTTATGATTATTCATGATGGATTTCCTCGAAAACAGTGGATGGGTCTCACGCCGGCTGGTCCAAGCCAGTATGTCACTCTTCTCAACTCGCTTCCTTGATAGCGATAAATTTACGTTCTGTTTTGTTTTCTTCTTCTCATCCTCCCCTATGAAAGGACGATACTATGGTTGTGGAATATGTCTGAATAAATGCAGTGTCGTTGGCCGTTACTTCTCTTGGCAGAACGATGTTGAACAGTGGGTGCAGGCGCTGACGGACCGCACATGAGCTCATCGCAGAGAACTCGTTGTTGCGTATCTTATCATCGCAAAGGAAGGTGGAGGTCAGTGTTATGGATGACATGTCTTTTGGCAGACAAAAAAAAAAAGCCAACCACCAGCAACTTTCGCACGCACGCAAAGAGTTCCCTTCCTCTGCTGCCGCCCTCCCTCGTCACTCTATCCCATCGAGTGCAGCCCCCCCAGTTTATGTACAGTCACGCATTTGAAGTTGTCAGCCAAGACTACCTCTCTGAGCAGGTCGGTTGCGGCGCCTCCCCTCGTCCCTTCTCCCTCCTGATCTCTTCCCATCCCACCGTGCTATCCAGATCTACAAGAGCATTTCCGCCTAAGTTGGAATCAGAGCAAAGCGCAAGAAACACGAGAACCAAGCAAACCCAATCACCATCTTTAACATGACTGAAATGATCGAGACCGCGGCGACGTCGGCGTCCAGCAACATCACCAACCACACTCACTACCAGACGATGGACGAGAACGATGCCGCCGTGGTCATCGAAACCAACTATGACACGGCGACCGAAAACGAAAAAAAGGTGACTCACCCGGTGACAGTCGTTCGTTTGTTACAGTTTTGCCAACTCTCGTTGCGCATTAACCAGGACAGTGATTCTGGAATATTCCTTCTCGACTCGGATGACTGTGTCTCCGTGGACGAGGACGACGACGATGCGGTTGTGCCACCCAAGCCTGAGCTGTGGGGAATTTGCATTCGTGGCGTGACGGGCGAACGTACGTCCCTCCTCGTGCAACCCACCAGCACTGTGTTTCAAGTGAAGCAGCAGTGCGAGTATGTGACGGGCTATCCTCCCAGCGAGCAGCGTTACTTCTTCATGGGCCAAGAGCTTCCCGACTCTGTGGCACTATGCGGCGCTCTTGTGTCAGACAATGATTTCATTGACTGCATTTTCAGTAATATTCCCGTCCTACCAAGTAAGTTATTGGAGATTTGTGGCTCCCTTCTTGGAATCAATTTTTTATCGGGGCTCCATTGTGACATGACAGACGAAATCGACCCCCTGTTCCCCATCTGTGTCAAGAGTTGGATGGGAGGGCAAGCAACACTACATGTTCGTCTTTTTGACTCTGTCCTCAACATTAAGCAACAGCTGGAGGTCAAGGTTGGCATCCCGGCCAGTCTCCAGCGACTCTTCCTCTATGGACAGGAAGTGGCAGACGAACAGGTGGTGATCGACACGCATATTCGGCAAAGATGTGTCGTGGACGTGGTTTTTTGCACTGTTTCTGGGGTGGATGAGGAGTGAAGCGGTGTCGACTAAGATTGGGGTTGAAGACTCTACTTTTATCATTTTACTACTTTAGTGACTTTGCTTTCTATCTCTTTTTGGTGTTTCTTCAGTGTCGAATTTGACTCTTAGTTCGCGATACGTAATATGCACAAGTGCTTCAATTTGAAGCCTGCCAAACCTTTTTCCACAAAAAGCTTTGAATTTGAAAAGTAACACTGAGTGCATACATAGAGCGCGAATGCCCGTAAACGACGATGGCAGGAGCACAAGAAAATCTTTACTCTAAAATCAGGAAAACACTTTCCCCACGCATGCATTACCATGTTCGGGTCCATAACGGTTTAGAAAAGTTCTCAGCCGACGCTTCCAACTCATGCGTGAGAAGCGCCAAACGAAAGGCTCCCGCAGTGTTTTCCCCATTCCAAAATAACAAAACCCTTCAAGGAAACAAGGTTGAAAAAAACAAAGGATGCATGCGAGGGAAAAGGCAAGGCTCGCAATCAAACCAACCGCTTCACCAGCGCGACACCTACCGCATCCACCGGATCCCCCTTTGGCTCCTTCTCGCGCAAGTAGGATGGATCGAAGCGCACCATGGGCCATCCGGCCATCTTGCGCACGGTCATCTCGACGATGATGCAGATGGGGATTGCGGCGATGCTGGAAAAGAAGGCAACCAGAAAAGCAATATAGTCGTAACTGCTCGTCCACCAGAGCGCCGTCATGCCCGTGTAAATGTCGCCATACTGCTCACGCGCGTAGACGGTGCTCGAGATGAAAGCGAGCAGGCAGCTGGCGAGGGCGCTGAAGGCCGTGAGGTAGTTGTTGAGGGCAGGGATGAGGCCCGCGGCGAGCGGGGCAAAAGTCAAAGTCACCAGCATGTTGGTGAGCCCAAAGGCATTCAGGATGCTGACGTTGTTTGCTGCCAAGTACGCAGCGCCAATCATGAGAGGAATGTTGGCGACGAGGACCAGGATGCGGACAAAGAGGAGGTTCAGATTGAGGCCAAAGAAGATGCACACGGTGGCGAGGGTGTCGCCGATGGCGTTTTGAAAATTATCCACAGCAGACTCATCCATGATTGTTGCAAATAAAAGGATGATGACAATGACGGCTGTGTTGATGCTGCCAGATGCGGGGTCTGCAAACGCGTAGAAAAAGGCGTAATTGGAGTTGGTCGGGCTCAAGCTGTCGGCGCTCGCGCGGCCACTCCAGTAAGCCAAGATACCACCAAATCCAAGAATAAAGACAACCACACTGGCGAGGCCTCCGCCAATCCAAGCGCCGAGCTTCAATGCCTTGTTGTCCTCCGCAGACCAAATTCGCTGCCAAAATCCTTCACCGTAGAAAGTGCCGCAAATGAAGGGAATCATGAGCGTAGCCAGCGTTTGCCATCCCAAAGAAGTTGCGCCAAGGTAACCGGGCAACGGGCCGAGAGGGTGGCCGGCGTACGTGACGCCCAAGTATATGACAGTCCCCAATGTCAAGACAAGAACCACAATAGTCTGCAGAAAATCTGTGCGAATACTTACATACAATCCACCTACAGATGTGTATATCATTGTGATAATTCCGACGGTAATTAAAGGTACATAAGGGCTGCATCCAAAAAAGGTCTGAAAGATGCCCGCAATTGCAATGTACTCCGTCATAAGGTTCAAGGAGAGAGTAATGAGGACAATGAGGAGCACAAACAACTGCGCGACTTTTCCGAACCGGAACTCGGCGTAGGATCCGACAGAAGTTGCCTGAGGCACATTCGCGCGAACCGAGGCACCCATGTATGCGAGCATAACGAGAGGGGCGCCAGTGCCAATAGAGTAAACGAGGAGGCCAATGATTCCGGTTCCTGATCCAAAAGTTGGTATCACCTTGACATGCCAAAACAAAGTGAGGCTTGTCGACATACCATAAGAGGGGTCCGAAACTAGCGAGGCAGGTCCGTACAGGGTCCAAGCGCCCATAGCCGATGCGAACCATGATCCAATCTGGAAGAGGAGCGATTGCGAGTTTCGTGCAGTGATGAAAAAGTGGGCACTGAATAGATGCCATTAGCAAGGGTGACATATTGCAGGAGCGCATGCAAAGAACTTACTCTTTGTTGTTTTTGTGCGGTTGGAACACGGCAATGGCCAGGGCGACAAGACCGTAAACTGTGTAGGCTGTCAAGCATATGGCCAGTCCTGTCTTGGCGCTCTGCGGATCCAGGAAGGTTCCCTCGCCCGTAAAGTTGACGTTGTTAAAGACTGGAGTATCGGCCATTTGGCTGCAAGTTTTGCTTGTCAAATTGCGGGAATGTCCAAAAAAAGAAAGGCACAAGTCTGATTAAATCGGCATTTATGCGATTCCTGTTGCCTTTATGAATGTTGGGTTGTCACGCTACAAATTCCCTCTATGGAAGAAAGCTGCTATTCCATACCAAGGATTCCATAGCTTAACGTCAATACCGTTGGAAACTTCAACTATGCAGGCCTCCTTGAAGCGCGCTCGATGACCGCCATGGAGACTTCGTAGACTTTGAAAAAGCCCTCAACAGAGACACGGGTCGCTTCGATTAAGGTTTACTTATCAACACAAGTCACAATCAATAATTGAAGAAACAACAGATCCAGATCTCAGTGCGGTATGTTCACATTCCAATTGCCGAGACGAGTGGAACAATTTCCAGGCGTGCCAGGACATGACCATAGTTTCACCATCCTTCTTTTCCTCTTCCCCCAAAGCTCTCAAGGAACTCGCTTCCCGCTCAGCATCATTTTTTTCGAGGTAGAGAGAATATGCATCGAGAGGTGACAAGCTTTGCTTTTTCTTTCATAGCCGTTCCATGTTGATGGATCTTTTTGCCGATTCCATGGTCTACTAAGTTTTTGAGTCCTTGATAAACATGGACGAGATGCACTTCTTGATGTCGGTCCAAGAGATCCCCTTTTTCTAATGTTGGAAGATAATTAATGCGAGGCAGGGCTATGAGAAGCGGATACCGCTTCGCAATGCTTGATTGCATCCTGATACCACTTCTTGAATAGTTCAGTTTTGGATATATACGGCTTGTTAGTGTAAAAAGTCAGCTAGGAACGGTGAGGGACTTGACGTTTTACCGTTTTCTCACCCTCTCGAAGTGACTTCCATTAATCTTTTACTTCTCTGAATCAATCTAATCATAATGCTAACTTGCAATTCAATAAACACAACGTCTTATAACATTTCTCGGCTGTTGACTTACAAGTGATCAAAACTTCATCCGCCAGTAATCGATTAACTGTAAGTTCACTACAGGAACATACTTTAAAAGCTGAAGAGTTGACAATAAAACAAGAGCGCCGCATAGTGCCACAGAGTCGGGAAGCTCTTGGCCCATGAAGAAGTAACGCTGCTCGCTGGGAGGATAGCCCGTCACATACTCGCACTGCTGCTTCACTTGAAACACAGTGCTGGTGGGTTGCACGAGGAGGGACGTACGTTCGCCCGTCACGCCGCGAATGCAAATTCCCCACAGCTCAGGCTTGGGTGGCACAACCGCATCGTCGTCGTCCTCGTCCACGGAGACACAGTCATAGCAGCAACGCCTTCGAAGTGGTCAGGCACAGCGCGAGTGGTACCACAGCACATTCTGTATTGTGTTAGCATTGTTTGTAAGTCATCCGTGAGCATGGACAGACATGTTCATCCGCATAATGTGGCTTTGCCAGCTTAACAGAGAGAAGTCGATTCATACAAAAGAGTTAACGGAATGGAAAAGTGTTTTTTGGAAGTCCAAATGATTTTGACAGCTGAAGTAGTAGCCGGAGTCGAGATGGATTTGTTTGTGGAACCAGCGATGGTGCGAGATTGAGCGCAAACGGCATGCGACGTCGTGTTTGGTTGGCCTGCTGAGTGTTGTCACTTCCACATCCAAGAGTTCTAACTTTCACAAAACTGAGACTCCTTCAGACTATATGATTTTATTTCACGCATCCCTCTAGTATTGCGTCACAACCGGCTTTGTGGGATCAAACCACCACGTCTTAATGGCCCGATCGTCACTGCAACTGCACAGCAAGCTCTGACTCGAATTCCAAATCGCAGAGTAGGCTATACCCCCATGACTCGGCAGCCGTGACAAGAGCGTGCCCTTGTTGAGATCCCAGACATGCACAAGGGAGTCCTAATGCGCGCGGCGGCGACATAAGGTCAATTTGCGCCAAGCGCCGAACTTGATATAAAAAACCGGTTAACTAACCTCCGATCCGCCAACAACCAGAGAGTCTCCGGCGAACCCAGCGCGCACAAAGTTCTTGGACGTGTTCTGATGTCCCTTGAATTTACGTATGGATTGCGCCGTTCGAGTGTCCCAGAGTCGGTTGCTGTTGTCCTTGGAAGAGGAGAGAAGAAGAGTACCGTTGCCAGACATTTCAACACTTGTGACCTCACTTAAATGAGATGTGATGGTTTTGATGCAAAGGCCTTGAGGGGGCAGGGAAGAAGTAAGGTAAGTAGCACAAAAGGAACGCTATACCAGACACGATGTCCCAGAACTTGATGGTAGAATCCTTGCTTGCGCTGACAATGAGGTTGCCAAGCGGCGAAAAGATGGCCTTGGACACAGGCAAGCCATGTCCCGAAAACGTCTTGACAACAACACCGCGTTCAACGTCAAACAGCCGAACAACACTGTCATAACCACCCGTTACAATATGATTCTGTAAATTCAAAGTCAAGATTCCAGAATCCCCGGCCATCGATCCCATCAAGAATCAACTCACACTCCCTGGATGCCACTCCACGGAATACACGTCACTTGTTGAAGACTTCAACGTTGACGTACACTGCATTTTACTCAGATCCCAAATTTTCACGGTACCATCTCCACTGGCGCTCGCTGCAAAACTTCCAGACGCATTTGACGCTACATCCCACACGCAGGAAGTATGATCGTCTAGAACGGCGATGCACTCGGCACTTTCTGTGTCCCAGACGCGTACCACGTTGTCCCTTTTGAAAGGGTCGAGGAACTTCACTACGAGAGCAAAACAGTCCCAAGCAGCAAAAAACATACGTGGACCCCGAAATAATTTGCCGCCCAAGCTCGCCCACAAAATCCACGCACTTGATGGCACCCTTGTGTCCCACAAAGGTCTTGTGCACCGCGTTCGGAATTACTATCGGCTCAAAGTTTTGAAGGAGGCTGGATTTGAGGTTCAAACGGAGCAACGAGGTCAGGGACTTGTCGACCCGCTCTGTGTTTTCGAAACACTCACGTCGAAATCTTGGGCGCTACGCGCGGATAGTAACGCGAGAATTCAACCTGATAGGCTACGGCCTGTCGTAGCAGCGTCAAAAGCCGATTCGGTGGAATGTAGGTAGACGCGTTTTGCCGGCTGGTAGAATCCGAATCCACTATTATGCGCGATAAATGAGCTCCTACCACTAAAGTATCGGGTCTAAGAGCGTTTACCCATCGTTTGAAATAACTCCACCAGTTTTTCCCTGAAAATATGTCCGTAACTATGCGGATGAAATGTTGAATTGAGCTTACCGGGAGGGAACAATTCCTTCCCAGTTTTTGAAAGAGGGAACATCCTGAACGGATTTCGAGGTCAAGAGATAGCAAATATCCTTAAACTCTTGAGGTGTAGTTTGATAATGCTCTAGCGGCTTAAGCCGCTTGTTCAGATGCGTAAATGCCTATCGGGGCTGTGTGAACGCTCATAGATCCACCCTTAAAGTCATCACCTTTTGTATCTCGTGATGCTCAATATATTCCAGGAATTGCTGTTTGTACATTGCGTACAAGAAGGCCTTTTGATTCTTCACGATGGGCTTTGAGCAAATTCTGTCAATTTCGGGCCAATCGCCCTCTGAAGACACAACATGAGGCTTAAGAGACCGAGATGTTCGCAAGCATACTAAACGCACCCAAAATGCATTTTTTGATCCTTTTCACATCCATGCCATGTTCCTCGCGTTCTGTACTTTTCACGTTGGATTCGTCCAGCAGGGTCATTTTCGCAGCGTTGAAGCCCTCATCGCCCAGGTATTGCGCTATCATGCGAATAATGTCCTTTTTCGTAAGATGCGATATGAGAGGCGAATAACGGCATGAGGATGGACGTGCCTCACCTGCTTGATTGCTGGATCCTTCGCGTTGAATACCTCGTCAGATGCCTTAATGAGTCTAGCATGCATTCCGACGAGCTGCAGCTCCGAAGCTGCCGACAGTATACTGTTGAATAGTTTAGATGTCTTGCAGCAATCCAAATGTTTCATCTGTGAAACGGGATCCTCACCCATCGTCGTCCCGATCTTCCGTGCGCCGGACTTGCCTCGAAGCGAATCGGTCTTCGCCTTCACGCGCCGACAGAAGCGAGCCGCCCGAGCCCGATGCAGACGCCGAAACCGAGTTTGCGAACCACGGCGCCGCGGTCAACCCGAGTTTGGTGAACGACGCAGACGACGGGGCTCCCATCTTAACAGCTGGCGACAAGTGCAGCTGCAGACCAGGCGCGGGCGCTGAAGATGGACGCGTTCGAACCAATAGCCGCTCACTCGTCTCCTCACTTTCCATTTCTCCCTTGTTTTACTTTCTAACTGATTTTCATGATATTGAATTTCATAATATTGAAAATGGAAGACACTACTTGAAGGAGTGTCGCAAATGATACTGCGCTGCCTGCACACACTTGCTCACAAGGTGCTGACGCCCTCCCTCAAAAACCCTAGCCTCCCCCTCAAAAGCAGCAATCCCATGTACACATTACGTAAAAAATATTGATACGCGTAAAATTGTGTTTTTAACTCCCGACATTCTGCATACGATTTTACCTCCTTAAGAAATGCAACGATTCTTGGGTTAGAAAGCGTGAAAACAAGAGGGATGGAAGGGACACCTGTGTATTGGCGGAGTTTATAAACCACTTGGGCGGTAGATCTTCAAGTCTTTGACCCCTCCTGAATTTCTGGAGATTAAGATCCGGTACACCGTGAAAACTACTCTTATCTGGACTCCGTGGGTGCGATGGTCACGGCAATTATCCCGTAAGCAACAACATTAACTCTCTTCGTCAAAAGGCGGAGGTGAACAGCTTCTTCCTTCTCAGTTACTCGGTATCCAGCCGACCGGAAATCATGACAAGCCTTGCTAGAGCGGGAATTTAGCGTCATCCATGATCTCGTTTCCACCTTCAACTCGAATAAGACGCCCTGGCATACCTTCATCAGCACCTTCCTTCCCAATCTTCAAGTCAAAAGTGTTGGCACCTATGGCTACTAGGTACAATATGCATGTGGTGTGCTTCTGCTGGCAGTCAAAGTATGCAAATTGGACAGCGAGGGATGTGATAGTGGTCGGGTTGGTGCAAATGTGGGTTCACTGGTAGTTTCCACAAACTAACCTTTTGTCCAGGCTCTTTTTTTTTTCTTTGAACCTTTTGACAACGAATACAACGCAAGTAAGCAGGCTGTCATAGTGCCAGTGATATAGCGCGATGCGTCCGAGACAAGACATCTTGAGGCCTGACTTAGACTTATTACTTGGGATAGAATGCCCGACTTGTCTCCAACCATCATGTGCAAATAGGAGTCGTAAACGTTGTAATAGAGTATGTCAGTCATATCATCATCGCAGCCTGGATTCACGTTGAGATCAGGTTGTTGAGATTTGCCTCCAAGCCCAAGTTCAGTGGACACATTGTCAAGTGAAAGAGATCTAAAGTTGCCTCTCATGACTTTATCCAGGTACCAGTGAGTATCGACTACATGAGTCATTCGCAATTCTAAATCGAGTCCTTTCGACTTAGCCCCAAGGTTTCTCTCTACAAAATACCTCTCTCGGTGAGGGTAGGCATGAACTCTCATCCTCGGAATGTCAAAGCCAAAACCGTAGTGAATGAAAACAAAGTCTGGATCATGTATCTCAAACCAGTCGAATATCCACTCAACCAGCTGCTCAGGACTATCAACCTTGCATACATTGACGTCATGTAGCTTGTCCGAATTGTCGATGTCAACGTGTCCCGAAACGTATGCAACATATGTTTGCCTTTCCAATTTGAAACTATGGCAGCAGAGAGAAGCGGATCGTGCGGCAGTGGAAACTGGCCCTCTCTCAAGTAAGTAGTCTGTTCAAGATCCAGTCCTACAATGTGTAAGTATTCTTTGTCGACTTTCACTTCTGAAACCCTTCAAAACTACAGGCACTAAGCATCCCACCTCGAATCTCTCCGCCCTTCTGCCCTGTGTTGTTTTCTGATTTTTCTAATTGATATTCTTCTATCCAACACATCATATTTTTCTCTTTCTCTTTATCTTCTTCCACTTACAAGCCTCATAATCAAGAACAAGATACAGAGTGTGCACCTGCGTCACGCCCGTACCCGCGTCCGTTACCGTCGACTCGCTCAGTTTAATCTCCTTGTTGCCTGACGTCTTGTCTGTTTTTTACCTACCTGGTAAGTAAGCGTGTCCCACATCTCACCCTACAAACAAAAAGGTAACATGTTAAATTACCATGCTGGCCGGATAAGAACGACTCCACGAACGCGCGATCCTCCGCCGACAGGTTCGCCGCGTCCGCCCCAAGAATCGGCTCCGCCTGCACCGTCGCAGCCGCAGGCGCCGCCGCGAGCTCGGGCACCGGAACGGGCGGAACTGCATCCAGAATGGGAGCCGAGTAAGGCTGCTGCTGCTGCTCATAATACCCTTGCTGCTGTTGTGCTGGGTTCCACGACTGCGTCGCGTCTTGGCACTGCAGGTGTTGTATGCGATCAGGGTGCACCTGCAGCATTTGTGCGGGGTGGTACTGCTGCGGCGGGGAGATGGCCATGTATCTAGCCTGCGGAGATACATGGAACTCTTGTTGCTGCTGCCCATACCCAAGTGGCTCTTGCTCTCCATCCGACGCACCGCCCTTCCCTTCCGACATTCGCCACGCGCTCATTAATAACACATCCAACAAGAGCCCTCGAGCGTAATCAATAGAAGTTGAAAGCTCACCTTCGCGATCGTGCAAATCCTCGTCCTCCCGGAGCACACGCACCTCCTCCCGCCTCTGCCGCTCCACCTCCCTCCGTGCGGCCAGATCGGCCTCACGCCGCTGCTTTTCTTCGAGTGCGCGTTCGCGCTTGAGGCGCTTCTCTTCCGCCTCACGCTCCTTCGCCTCTTTAGCCTGCAGCTTCTTCCCCTCCGCCTCGCGCTTCTTGCGCAGCCTCGCTCGCCGCCTCTGTGCCATCAAAACTGTTCAGCAATGCTTTATCATGAGAGGAACAGCGCTCACCTTCCTCGGCCCGTTTCTTTGCCTCAAAGAGCTCCTTCTCCTGCTTCACAATTACTTCCGCGTCAATCATCTTGAGCGCACTCTTGCGCACCAGACCCGCGGCCAGCGGCTTCTTGCCCAATACGCTGGTGGTAGAGGTGCTCCCGCCCAAGAGGGCGTTCGCGGGTCCGCTACCGGAGAGGCGCTCTATGGAAAACGAAAACGGTTTCAGTATGTGCATATGCGGCGTGTCTATCACAAAACAGCCGCGCTCACTCAGGGGTTGCTTGGGAGGTGGTTTCCGGACGGGGACGGGCGTGGATGTGCTGCCTGTGAATCCCAGGCTTGCAGTCCCCGGTGGGGCCGGGAAGGTTGAGGACACGGGGGTAACTTAACAAATTTGTGCTGGTGAGATTTCAGGTACGAAAGAAAAAGAGTAATAACACCCCAACCTTTCTTGTCTGCATCAAATTCTGCCCAAAACGCGAGACGATCTTGGCGCGCTTTGAGGAGGTCGTCGAGGCCTTCGCCGGTCCAAAAAGGTATTGGTTGGAGAGTTTCATGGATGCCACTGTGCGGGTGGTTGTGTCCTCTTCGGTACCGAACGTATGCAGGAGCCAGGTGTTTTCAACGGCAAAAACAGGTGGGCGAGCAGCAACAGTGGAGAGTGAGTTGGATGTGCGCACGCGATGAGTAATCTGCGGATCGAGGTAGCGGAATATGGTGGGATGAAAGTGGATCCTGTGTGAGGAGACTTTGATTTTTGAGTGTCAACCGAAATACACACGAAGAGATTTGATGCCATTTGTAAAAGCTGGGGTATTGAGAGCAACGAACACGCCTGGATTCAACATTTCGACGAAGGGGCGGACGAGACGCGCGAGAGTAACGACAAGCTTGTCGGGTTCGCTTGCCACAATGGCATCGAGCAGCTGGTTTAGACGGGTGGTTGGAGAACAGACCGACAGAGCTTAGAGAAGAGATTAAGATAGGATGGGATGGAGGGGCGGGCCACCTTCTGAGCCGCCGCCGCGCACGAACGCAGCTTCTTTCTCGGCATGCAGAGGAGCGAGACGACGATACCGCTCTTTGTCCGCCGCATTGCGCTCGCGGCGTCTGGAACACCAGCTGTTGCGGCCATTGTTCCGGGTGGTGCTTCGGGAGGTCTCGGAGCCAGGGAAGTGTGCAGCCCTGGCAGCGACACAAGCTCAAACCACTGCGCGCGCACGAGATCCAGAACGCTCTCCTCGTAAAACACCGCAAGCTGGTCCGTTAGCTGCCATCCAGGCTGCGTCGTCTTCACGAAAACTGCACAACCACCTCAAGCTCCTCCCCATGCTGGCTTGCGTCCATGACAGACGGGGGCGGCTTCAAAAAATGTATATTAACGAATGAGAACTTTCCTTTTCCCTTCCTTCTTTAAACACAAGCCTCAAATAGGGTTGTCGTAACTCCCTGATGCCGTGTGTTACAACGTATCCCGCTTGCTTGTATCCGCATCTTCGATGCCCACACAACCCTTCTTGGCGTGTTTGCAGAATATCGAATTTGAACAACGTTTACTATCGCCTATTACTCTTGGGCTGATGGATTATGATTACATAGTGCGCTGTAGACTGGTACGTGTATTCACTTCGTTCATAATTAGCTTCGCTCGGGCTTCATACCCAGTCGGCGTTGTAGGTATTTGGCCGTCGCACAGGAAATATTATATGATATTTGAATAGTAATTGTATTGCACGATTGGAAATAATAGAATGAGGAGTTTGAGGTGGTCAGTCATCCCCCAACCGCTTCAGCAGCCTCTCCTTCTTGCGCAACTTGTTGCGCTCCTTAAACTTTTCCAACTCTTTCTTGGTCAACTTGGGCGGCTTCTTTTTCGCAGCCACCTCTGCCTGCTTGTAAGTGTTCATTTCCTCTTGATATGCTTTGATGTCAAAGAAGGCACTCATTTGCCGCTCCGCCTTTGACGTGGGGTCAAAGTGGGATGCACCAGGAGCCGTAGCGGCTGTGAAGCGGCCTGTACGGGCGTTGAAGCGAGCCGTGGATGTATAGTCTAAGGCGGGGTGCAATGGGGGCAAAGCCGCAAGGCAGATTGTCAGTTGCGGAGGATCCCAAACCAATGGTACAACCTCAGATTAGGGGAAGGAAGTTGATGTTCGCCAGCATCACACGGCAAGGGTCGGTTGGGCTCCGCACGGCCTTTGTTTACGAGCCCCGTCCCGTCCAAGCCGCAAAAACAACAGAGCAGTTCACCAACCATTCTGCCACGCTGAGTCGAGCGCCTCTCCGTCGCCTGCTGCTGTCATTGGATTCCATGCGCCTGCAAACTGGTGTCCGTGGAGGCTCTTTGCGGTGGTAGTTGCACCAGTTGCCGCATCCCCGGAAGCCTTTGGGCCTCCATAAGCGGCGTAATACCATTCTGCGTACTCCTTCGAGTTGTAGTAGTCACGCAGCCGCTGCGCCTCGTCCGCGTTGTCCCCGGCTGTCCCCGGCGCTGCCTCGCCGTCATCCGGGCCGTCGTCGCGCTGAGAGTGGGACTGGCCCGGAAGCGAGTCCTCGCCGCTAATCTCAACGCCTTCAGGTCTCTCCCACGTCGTCTCGTCCGTCTCGCTGTTCCAGTAGTAAACAGCCTTGCTCTCCTCGTCCCACGTTGCACTCCACATGGCTGCGTTGACAGGATTTGCAAACACCAAAACAAATTTCTGTCCACCCGATATGTAAGAGGCCCGCGTGTTTTATTTCAATTGTGCAAGAGATTCTTTCCCCATCTTACCCTTTCATGTAGTTTTGTATCTCGCCGTACAGCACCAACACCATGGCAGCTCCCGTTCCACGCAACACATTCGCACCGGCCCCCTTGAACAAGGCTCCTGCACCTTCATCCCGCACAATTTTCGTGAAGCAGTCAACAGTACCCTTATACATCCTCTCCGCCTCCGCCCGGTCCGCCTGCATCTGCAACCGCCTCCGCACCGTATCAAACGGATACGTTGCAAACGCGCTCGCAATCACGCTCACCTGCGCTCCAGCCCACTTACTCGCAATCCCCACCACAGTCGCGTCCTTGTCCCACGGATTCAATCCCTTGATCGTGTCATTGAGTCCAAACTGCACGCCGCGATAGAACGTGTTGCCCACTACGCTCACGCCGTAGCCCTGATATAGCCCCAGCATGCCCTTGGGCCCCTGCGCCGTCTTGACAAGGCAGTCCCAGAGGCCCGAGAATTGGCGCTTGCCTGTGCCAACGTCGGAGGCGAGACGCGTGCGCGCATAGTCGAGCGGGTAGACAAACGTGAGACTGAAGGCACCCGCAGCACCTCCGGACGCCATATTGGTGGCAAGGTAGGGCCAGAACTCGGTCTTGGGGTTGTAGCGCGGAAACAGGCTCTTGAAAAAGTCTTTGCTGGCGAGGCCGGCGGCTTGGAGAGGAAAGTAGCGGGCCACGTTGGCAAGGTTACCGCGCCAAAAAGCAGCGAGTCCCTGCTCGCGGTAAACACGGACAAACGTGTTTCCGATGGAAGTGTAACGGGGCACTTCTCCAGAGATGATCTGAAGACATACCTTTAGACCTGAAAAAGTAAACCTGAAGAAATGAGTCTATGTACCTTTGGGTTGGCATCCTGGGTTTGGATGATAAGCTTCACACGTTCAATTGGAGCAGTTGCTGTTTTGGAGAGTGCTCCAGAGACGCCTCCCGCAGCGAGGTCTTTTGCAAAGGCAGTTGCAAAAGAATCCTTCTGCTTTGCTTGTTTGCTGTTTGAAGTTGAGGCCATTTCGTCACTCAATTTGATTGAAACGAGGATGGGTCGAGGTTGGACGGCCTTTCACCCTTTTTGTATTAGACTATGGCTAAACAGAACTGAGTGCTCTGTTTTTTTCAACCACGTTGGCAGAATAATTTAGCTCGTTAAGGGGACTTGGCAGCCACGTTGCAAGATTTTGCGGCATCGGGATATTTCGTGGAACAGTGCATCTCCTTGATAACGCGGAAAATGTCGGATGCCGGAAATTGCCCGCAAGTAAGCATGATCAGCTTAATAATTCCATCCTTCTTTTTCATACTCATCACATTAATTACCGAGTGTAACCTCTTCCACAGTAGCATGCGTACAGAGTCAGTCACTGCACTGAGTTGCCGGAAACCATTGCCTCGCCTCAAGTCACTCGCCTTCTCTGCGATTTGCATCGATTCCGCATAACGCGATGATATTCGAATTTCGATATGGAGGCAGTGGCATTGCCACGAGAAGGCCTCATAAATTTCAATGTAGCCAGAGAGTACAATGTGTATCTGCCACAAGAGCACTGGATTTCATGTGAGGAAAGGGCGACGAATACATTGTAGCTTGCTTTGTGGCTTTATCGGATAAAGGATGTCGGTTTGGAGCGTCCTGAGTCAGTTCCTGCCATACATGCACCCATTCATGAAGGCTCACTTCTTCGAATTCAGCAAGATCAAATACGACGCGCTTGTCATCCCCTGTACCTTCCCATTTTTTTGTCAGTCTCAAGTGGTCGTAATGCCCGAGGACAGAGCAGAAGCCTTGCATGATCCTTAAGGATCAACGCGTTTCCGAGATACTTTCCTTTGACAGTGAAAAGATTTAATACCTTTTCCAATCGATTCCGCAGTTCGCAGTGTCACCCTGCTTCCAATTGGTTGACTGCCGTAAGGCGCTCGCATCTGACTTTTTTTTCCGTCACCCTGAGGTCGAAGCCTTCAGTACCAAATAATAGTTAATGAATGTGAGCAGAAGTTTTGAAAACTTTGGATGTTGACACAGACATAAGGGCCCAAGCATGAAGTTGGGTGTTGAAACGAAGGGTAGAGTTGTATCCGCCGCCAAGACCAAGACTCTGATGAACGCGTGGAATAATACCAGCGAGAGTGTCTTGACCAGGGTTGCTCAAAGTAGGCGAAGCGGGTGGCGCGGATCCACGGGGCGTCGAGCTCACCACCAACTCGCAAACCAACCTGGCACCAGATACCTGACAGTGCACTAGGATACGGCGCCCGTCGTCCTCGAGCGCGACGCTGAAGCCCGCCATTTCCGAAGCCGTGGCCAACCTTATATACAACCTGTGAGGAGAAGCAGGTTGGTAGCCGAAGTTCAGTAAAGTCTGGCTACACGGTTTCATCGATGAATGGCGATAGTTGTGGCTGGAGGGCAAAGCACCTGGAAGGTAACTCGGCTATTAACGGTTTGGTTTTCGCCCGTTCAGCAACAACTGAGAACAACATTAGTATTAAACCCACTTCAAGATCATTGCTAACGCAGCAGAGGAAGAAGGTAGAGGCATGAACGGATAGGCCAATTTCCTTGAAATGCCAACTGCTGGTTGGCTGGTTGATAGAAGTCGCGTGCCACACCTCACGTTGTTATAAGAGGGAAGGCGATATTCACCTATCATTCTCGCACAAGGATAACGTATATTTTTATTTCGTTAGGCAGGGAAATTTGTACAATTTCTGACAATCCCCATCCTTCAAAACCACTGACGTCGTTCGGTCGCATCCACGCACACGCAATGGCCACGACACCGTCTGCTTCGGCGTCTAAGAGCTCAAAGCACGTTAAGGTCGTTATTCGCACGCGTCCCACATCAGAGTTTGCAGCCAATGAAATCAAATTTGATACTGGCGATCAGAAGGTACTGTACTCCCTTTCCAACGAACAGCGATCCGGTTTATATCTATGTACAATCATTATTTCAATGTCGTAAGGTTTAGGGGCTTGAGTCGGGGGAATTGAAAAGGCCCTCCCTCGAAATTCTCGAACTTCCTGCCAGCCCTGTTCACCAGGGAAATAACTTTTCCTTCCCAATGCCAAATACCAGAGTGTCCACATCCATATTCCAAAGGGTAGCGACGGTGGCTTCATCAACAACCAACAAGAAAACTGGGATTTCCGGTTCGACAACATACTGCACAACGCGTCGCAAGAAAAAGTATATGACGAATGTGGCGCCTCGATCATTAAGTCTGTGATGGAAGGATACCACGGTGAGCAGCCAACGTGACGAGTTGCCTTAAGGGATTAACTGGACTCTTCATCAGGAACCATCATGGCCTACGGCCAAACAGGAGCCGGTAAAACCTTCACAATGTAGCCATAATTCAAAAATGAATCCTCAGCGCCTCACTCATCTTCCTTAACCGCAGGACGGGGGCTTCCGAAAATTACAAACACAGAGGTCTCATCCCCCGCGCAATCAGCCACATCTTTCGTGAAGTCGCAGAGCGCCCGCAGATGGCCTACACGATTCGTATCAGTTATCTCGAGATTTACAACGAGAACGTGGTGGATTTGCTTGCAAGTCTACCCGACGGCGGTGATGGACACGCGGGTGGTAGGGAAGGAGGGCATGGGGAGATGAGTCTGGCGGTAGTCGAGGACAAGATTGGTTTGAATATTGTAAGAACAAAAGTTTCTGAGATCTGACGTTAGGATCTGTGCAGGAGTATCGCACGTGAAAGGCCTAACAATGCCAATTGCAAATAACGAAGAGGAGGCCCTGAATCTGCTCTTTGAAGGGGAAACGAACAGGTCAATTGCAGAGCATCAACTGAACAAAATTTCCACCAGGTTTGCCTCCTTTTACTTGCTGATGCAACGCCTGAACAGCAATAATCCAGGTCTCACTGCATATTCACCATCTATTTGGAGTCGCGCTCCCGAGTTGAATCGTCGGAGAGAGTGATTTCATCGAAGTTGAACCTGGTGGACTTGGCAGGTTCAGAGCGCATCTCCAAGACTCACACGCAGGGCCTCTCTTTGAAGGAAGCCATGTGTAAGACAGTCCATGCTCTTCACCTCAGGCCACCATTCACAGCTCTATGCCACACATCCAGACATCAACAAATCCCTCACCTTCCTCGAACAGGTCATCATCGCCCTCAGCGACAAACGACGCGAGCACATTCCCTACCGCCAAAGCAAGCTCACCCACGTTCTCCGCGACAGCCTCGGCGGAAACTGCAACACGCTCATGATCGCCAACATCTGGGGCGAGGCGCAGCACCTCGAGGAAACCATCAGCACGCTGCGTTTCGCGACGCGGATGATGTGCGTAGCCAATGCGCCCGAGGTGAATGTGCAGTTTGACCCCTTCGCGCTCATCAAGAAGTACGAGCGCGAGGTGCGCGAGCTGAAGCAGGAGCTCGCGATGCATGATAGTTTATCGAATCGAAGTCATGTGCAGTATGAAGGGTTTGGGGAGAGTCAGCGCGCAGAGTTGCAGAAGCTGGTTAAGGCCTTTTTGAGGGATGACGAGCCTGAGTTGGAGATTGTGAGTTTGAGGCAGGTGCGGGAATATTTTGTGCAGTTCAAGATTTTGTACAAAGCTTTGGAGGGCGAGAGGGACGATCTTGCATCGACCGTTAAGAAAATGGCAGCGAATCCAAGTGGTGCGCTGACAGGCGACAAACTTTCTGCAGCGAACGACGAGTTGGATGTAAGGAGTGATTTCATACATTTCGCCAGTAATAACACGTAGGTTTGGTTGTGGACTGTAGGCATCTCGTCAATTCCATGATGGCGAGGATGGAGTTGGGGAGACAGAGGCTTCCGGCTTCAGCGTGGGACTGGTGAGTTTTTATATGCGCATTTATTCTTGATTTGAACACAATGAAGGCCCCTGGTACCGGTAAAGGTCTGCAAAACCGCAGTAATATGAGGAGAAAGAAAGCTGGTGGTTCCGTTATCCCAAATGCCAAGCCGCTCGGACAAGGTGGGCTTGCCCACAGTCAAGATGACGATGATGATTACGGAAACGAGGTTTGTTATTGCTGTAAACTACATCACGATAACTCCTTTTGATTCGCACTTTGAAGCGTGAATATTCGTCGTCTCGTCAAGATGAACATCTTCCGACTCTACCAAACCACGCCGGGTATGGTAAAACAAGGCATACATATCAAGGAACAATTGTCAGCCGAGCCGATGAGTTTGAGAATTTCAAGCGTGGAACGGGTGCCGATGCGTTCCGGATTCTTTGCGAAAACAAGGGTTCGTATCTTTCTCACACACTATTTGGCTAATTCAGTTGCGTAAACAGCAATCCTGAAGGAAAAGAAAAAAGCCGCGCAAACTATGACAACGCAAATAAACTCCTCAAAGTTGCAAATCGATAGCCTTAAAGCGCAAATCGATGCCCGTCGAGGCAGAAACAAGAGCGCAGCGGAAGTCACTGGAAGCAACGATATTATTATTGACGAGGAGGAGTACGCTCTGATTGAAAAACTCAAAGTTGTCAAGACGATATATAGGGAGGCTGTAGAGCAGTTAAAGGGAATTCGTGGAGAAGTTGTATATTGCTCCAAGCTGGTTGAAAGTGTGAGGGGCAAGCTCATGAGCGACTTTGAAAATTGGTTTGAAGCGTGCTTTGGGGTGGGCGGACTTGGCGGCGGAATCGGATCTGGTGTGGCAGAGGAAGGATTTGGAGGCTTTGGAGAAGTAAGCTTGGGAGGTGATGCAATCGTTATTGTCCTAATCTCCGATATTTTAGGACGTGATGGACATCGGGGAAAAGTTTGACCGCCTACAGTTGGAAAAGATGTCTCAAGAAGATCCTGATTCGCTTCCATATTATAACGCAAGAAAGAATACCGAGAGGCGCATGCTAAGGGTAAGACATAAGTATGAAGGAAATCTGACTGACGGAAGAATATGACCAGCACAAATAAGTTTAATCTCTTGGATTCGATTCAGTAATGACAACGGTTGTAATAAAATTTGGCTAAACCTGCGATCTTTATAGAATAATTGTTGCAAAAATAGTCGAGCATTGAAACTTGCTTGCACTTCTGCGATGCCCGCAATTCCAAACTCGTGAATGCGAGACGCTTCGCACAGCATTCTCTTGGTAATGAAAGTTATTTGGCTTGAGCACAGTAATGAGATTGCCAAAGGGGGACCGAAATCAAATTTCTCAACAAGGCGCCAACGACATTGCAAAGCTTCACAGTTCATTATAAAACATTATCAAAACATCAATATGCTCCCATTTCTCCATTTCTGGCGGAGGCATTAGTCGATGTTGGATTGTCTATTCCTGAAAAAATTGTCTTGATTGTTTCAAGAGATCTACAATCGTGAGAAGTGCATGGGTTTGGAATAATTATTCCCCAGGATTAGGGGATGGATACGTACCTTTGTAAGAAACAATAAAGACGAAAGGGAATGGAAGACTTATTGTGAGTTTCACTCACTGCGCTTGCATATGCAATTAGATAAATAAGAGGTAAGCAAGATCTTGATTTACAAATCTGAATAACTGAGGAACCTTATTGTATACCTTTTTTCACCCTTGTTCCACCGTAAAAATGCAAGTGTGGTTTAAATGAAAAGGATAGAAATAGCAGTTCCGATCGCAACAGCTCTATTCATCAGTCCCATGGCACCCGATTTACTCGAAGCAGGCGCTCCTGTAGACACCACACTCGCCTTCCCAGTTGTTGCAACAGCCGATGTTGTTGTCACACTCGAAACGGCCTTGTCAGCCCACACGAACACACCTGCCTTATCCATCGTTTTCAACCCATCCTGAAACGCCGCAACTGTATCACTATCATAAGACACGCGATAGTCCCGGTTCGCATTGTCCTCCAGCTTGAAGATCTCAAACTGGAAGACCATCTTCAAGAGCGGATATTGCGCCAGGAACGTCTGGTTGAACAGAAACCCGTTCCAGAAGCGCATTGCAATCGCCGTGCGTCCAGGACCTGGGTCAACCGGGGACACGCTCGTGCTGTTGGCGTCCGCAACGACCGACAGGACGAACGCGGCGCCGCACTCGCTTATCACGAAAGGCTTGTTGTACTTGACGGCATACTCACGGTAGATGCTCGTTGGTCCGCCCTCGGGACCCTGCGCATCAATCACCTGCGCAACGTAATCCGCCGGACCCAACGTATTGTTGTGCCACGGCCAGTCCTTCGTCCATCCCTTCCAGTAAAGACTGATCCCTACCCAGTCGACCACATCCGCTCCAGGCCAATATTCCGTATAGGGGTAGTTGTTGTATGGCCCGTTAAAGTTAGGGGACCACACCCATGCGACTTGAGGAGCTTCTTTCTGAAATATAGCGTATGCGCGTTTCCAGAGCGCGACGAAGGGAGCAGGCTTGTGGCCAAAGACGAACCAATCACCATTCATTTCCTGTCATATTATATGAGTGGAAGAGGAGACACAGAATCCTCTTACAGCGCCAAAACGGAGGTAAATTGCTCTCCCCGTGGAGGCAGCCAGGCTGCTGCACTGTTGTGCCAGCTTAAGAATCTCGGCATCGGGCACGTCCAATTCGTCGGGATAGATGGTCAGAAAGATGGCTGAGACAAAAGTGGTTGCGAAGTAGCGTAAGTCCGCAGTGACAAACCACCAACAACGATCGCACCCGCATTGGTGCCGTCATCAAACATAGCCTCAAAGTTGAAGCTTCCATCCGGATTGCTCAGCGGCGCGACGCCGGCCTTGGGGGATTTTAAGGGCAATGACTGCCAGGCCTGGAAAGCGCCCACGTTGAACCCGAGGCGCTGGTTGACTTGCGCGGCAGTATCGTTTCCTGTTTATCCCAAGCATGAACAGCGTGAGAAGGGGCAGTAATCACTTTGATTGGCACACACCACTGACGTCAGATGTGGCAGAGGTTCCGTCAAACCAGACGCCAAAGACGACCTTTCCATCTGGTGGAATAGGCGCCTTCTGTGCGCGAGAGCTCACGGCGAGGCAGGCCGCCAGGAGGGCAACAGTGGTTGAAAAGAACATATCGACTTTGTGAGCCTTCTTTGATTAATTCATCACTGCAGGGCAGTTGACGAGAGCTGGACTGGGGATTTGCAATTTATTTAATAGTGGACCGATCATCGGACATAGCATAAAGAAGCTTTATTGGAAATAACAGGTTGCTTCTATTCATCATCATTGTCGGGGCGGAAGCGTGGGTTCCGGCCACCATGACCACCAGCTCCTTCATTAAACTCTTCCTCCTCGTCTTCACGATCTCTCCGCTTGCTTCTGTATGAAGGAAAGCTGGATGGCGCCCCGCCGTCGCGACCCGAGCTTGCTAAGTATAGGGTTAAATATACCTCAATAACAAGGCAAAGCCAGAGTAAAGGGCAACAAACCGGTATAATAGTCTTCCCGCGCGCCAGTTGGAATCTGTGCCGCTCCACTGCTGTTGTAGGTCTCAGTCTGTTTGGCCAACCGCGACTCTTGTTCGCGTTCATAAGATTCAAAGTCTTGTGCGCCCCATCCTCCGCGGCCGGCGTCGTATTCTTTGCGGTATTCGTCTCTGACCTGGTTTGTAGATGGACGATGAGCGAGCGGGAATGAAGGCGGAGGAAAGTGTGATTTTGCATTTCCAATGGCTCGATGCCTCGTTCGATCGCACTCGCCAAGAATGAGTGTAGCCTGTATTCCCCCATGGAGTTTCAGATCCGCGCGCATGAAGCTAAAATTCGCGCCCATTGGTCCTTGAGGTCCGGAAGTTCGGAATGTGCACACGTCCATTCCCCATTCTTTAGGCTCTTGTTCTCCACAGACTCGTTCTCGAGAGTTAAATTGACAGATGTCATTCGATGTGTTGCGCCCGGCTCGAAACAAAGCTGCAATGTGTACCTGTCCACCCGACTTTCC
>MU614776.1:0-39301 GCA_025201725.1 Chytriomyces sp. MP71
GCGGAGTTTTGTGCCAATCATTCCATCACCCGCGAAAGTCCGAAATTGTCTCATAACAGTGAGATTGAGCCATATCTAGATTGAGAATGTTCCCCCCACAAGCATTAGTACCAGTAGGTTCTGTTCTCTCAGGGAATCCAGATAGCAAGGCATTCTCCAGTTGCATATGCATACACATGACCTCTCTAGCTTTCTATGCCTCAAGGTCAAGTATTCTGACAGGTTGGTCTCCCCAGAAAGGAGTAAACAAAGCCAAAGATCAATGAGCTGCAAAGGTGCCCAAAGCATAAGGGTGTCTGTGGTTGACTAGCCTTAGTTTTTTTTTGTCTTCTTTTTGTTTTCTTGTTTGTTTTTTCTTTTGTTTATAAAATAATATCAAAAAGAGATTGAGTGTCTCACCCCCTTCTCCTTCCCCTTCCTTTCTCATCCCTTTTCTCTCAGTCTTCACCCTTTCTTCCCTTTTTCTATTTTTGGATCAAAGCAGTTCAGTCATGCCATGGTAAAGGTGCCCATTTTCTTGTAGGAGTCTGCAAAGTGATGGAGTTGAAGGGGCCCCAGATGTAAGAGCAAAATTGGATCAAGGCATGTACTCAAACTGTTGCTGCAACTGAGAAAGGGTATCTTTTGTTGGCTTGGTTTTCAGGCTAGAAAAAGCTGTTTTTAGCTTGGATCTCTCATATTGCCATCGTTACAATACAAAACTGTATTCAACAGTCCAAATAAACATGCATGAAGTTGAAGGGACAAGAAAAGGAAAGGGCCCAGAATATTGTCCATGTATCAGACGGGATCCAACTGTTTCTTGATGGCAATGCTGACAAATGAGTGTGCATATAGAAATACTCCAAACAGAGAAGCAATCAACCAGATGTTTGGCATCAGGTTCCATTCAGAGAGGAAAGCCACATTGAAGCACGGAGCATAGACAATAACCATGGAAAATGCACCACCAATCAATATACCAGGGAAAGAGTAAACATTCTTGAACATAAAGATGCTGATGGGGTACCTTAGACAGGCCTTGCAGACAAAGTGGTTAAAACACTGCTGAGTCATGAGGGCAAGGTAAAAGGCAGACTGGCCAAAGGCAAGGGCACTGGTTTGATCCTCCACTGTGATTGTCACACTTCTCGATGTCACAAAGGGATCCATGCCCCACTTGGCAGAATTTTTCACAGCATCTGTGGGGTAAATCTGTTTGTGCCACCACATGGCAAAAAAGTAGTATACAAGGCAACCAATGGTTTGGATGGTTCCGGCCTCATTGTACTTATACAAGAGCATGTCTCCATCAATCAGAATCTTGTCTTCTGTTTTCTCAAATGTCTCCAACCAGTACCACTTGGTGAAGAGCTTGGAGAACTTGGTCCATTTTGACACACTGTGTGGGTCCTCCTCCTGCTCTCCAGCTTCAACTCCCAAGCAGGCAATGTCCTCCTCAAGGTCAAGGGTGCAGTGGCAGTTGAGAATTTAGACAGATATTGGAGTGATGGACTTGTGGGGGAGCAGCTTCATGAGGCTGGCGGGGTTCTCACTGACATCGTAGGCATAGGACAGGGCAGTAAAGAGCTCAAAAGCAAGGTCAACAACAAGAATCAAGATGGAAGACAGAGGTAGAGGTGAGGGGACAATGATGCTGAACATGTTTGCAAACACTTCAGGCATGGTATACATAATGGTGTACTGTTTGTTGACAAGTGAGCTGCGTGTAACCAAACAATTTTAAATCAGCAAAGTTTGAACAAACTTGGATCAACTTTTTGAGGTTCTGGAAAATGAGGCATCCCTCCTCAATACCAGCAATGGTGAAAGCAAAGTTGTTGTCAATCAGAATCATGGCAGCCACCTCCTTTGAGACATTGGACCCAGAAATGTTCATGGCAATCCCCAAATCTGCCTTCTTTACTGCAGGAGAATCGTCAACCCTGTCTCCCATGACACCAACAATGTGACCATGAGTCTGATATCTAATTTGTGCTTGGGTGACATGCGTGCAAAGATTATCTCCTCCTTTTCAAAAATATTATCCCACTGAGCATCCACAAGTCTGTCAATTGAATCTCTGTGAATCACTATTGCGTTTACTTCAGACTCAGACACTTCAGATTTGGGGACTCCATGCTTCTTGGCAATCTCTGCCTTGGTGTCTGTGAGCATAATGTTGATTTTGCGCCCAACAGCTTCTGGAGTGAGAGGCTGGTCTCCAGTCACCATCATGATCCAAATTCCAGCAGCACGAGCTTTACCGACTGCCTCATGCACACTGTGCTTAGGTGGGTCCTCAAGGGAGGTGAGGCCAAGGAAGGTGAGGTTCTGGGTGGGGCAGTTGACACAGTCCTTGTTGAACCAAAGTCTTTTAGGAACTCTTTTTCAGGAAGTGGCAGGTATGCAAAGGCAAGCACACAGTGACCCTTGGAGGCAAACATGGTGTACATTTCTTCAAACTTGGCATGGTGTTTGTTGTTCAAGGGAACTGAATTCTGACCATCGTGGATTGCAAAACAAGGGAGCCGTTTACATGCTTTTTCTTGTGGATGGTCATGGCCCATTTGTTGCTGGATTTGAAGGGGATCTCAAAGACTTTTGGGAAGGCCTTTTGAGCTTTGTTGTAGGTGGGCAGCTTGGACGCAGCGAAACAAACCAAACTGGCCTCGGTGGCGTCACTGAGAACCTTGTGTGTGGCAATAGGCCCCTCATTGGTTGTAAACTTGGCAGTAGGGTTGAGTGTGGCAATGTGGATCAACTCGTCAGTAGCGTCAGAGTCCTGGTATTCGAACAGAATTCACACCTTCATGTCATCTGTTCCATCAGACAAGTTTAGGTGACATTCATTTGGTTGCAGGTGGGAGTACCCGTCTTGTCAGTAGCGAGAAGGGTGATGGCTCCCGACGTCTCAACTCCTTGCAAGTCCTTCCAAAGGACCTGGTGCTTGGCCATACAAGCAGCAGCTATTAATAGTAAGAAGCATTGTAATGGTGGCAGGAAGGCCTTCTGGAACAAAACTGACAAAAGCGCGGCTTGCGAGATAGTCTGTCCCTTGGTGGTCAAAGCAATGATGAAGAAAACAATGGCAACAACTCCAGCAACCAATGCAATCAATTTGATGAACAGTCATAGGGGACTCGCGGCACTCTTTGTTGGCCATTAGGGACGCAATCTGACCAATCACAGTGTTGTCGCCAGTGCGAACCATGATACCGTATCCGTTTCCTGTGAATTCATTGAGCATCAACTCAAGGCAGAATTTCGACAGAGAATGGACGCAAACCTATGACAGCCAAAGTACCATTGAATGCCAAGTTGGTCGCCTCCAATGGGTTGTTGTGAGAGTTTCTCTTGCTGCGCTTCTGAGGGTCAGCTTCACCAGTCAAGGAAGAATTGTTGACCTTGAGTTCGGTTGACCCAATAATGAGCACATCAGCAGGAATCTTGTCACCAGATTGTATCACAATGATGTCACCAAGAACAAGCTCTTTGGCGTTGATCTGTTGAGTTTGGCCATCGCAAATCACATAGCACTGTGACGGGGTCAGGTTCTGACCCTGAAAATTTGTATGGGTAAGCAATAACCTCATCCAGCTTTACATTGTATGGAGTTCTCAGCAAGAAGGATTCGAGAATGGCAGCTGACTTCTGCTGCTGATAAAACTCAATACCAGCATTCATGAATGCAACACAGATGAGAATTGCACTGAGGTAGGTCTGGAATAGAAGATGACTCTTAAGATCTCTGTCAGAGGGCTAGGGATTTTGGAAGTGGGCAGTGTAGTCAATTGCGAGCAGGATGTAGGCAGCGACTCCGGACACAATCTGCATGACGTTGAAAAGTCCAGCAAGAATGTCAAGGAAACGTGAGAAGGGGTGGCGCTTTTTCGGATTATGCTTCTCGAAGTGCTTTTTGTGCGCTTTGGACCCCCAAAAAATGAAGTAGCATCTTTCGAGGAGTGGCCGCACACCGGTGACTCTGCCCCTCTATTTTTGCAAGACTAGTTTGCGTTCAATATGACTGCAACTTAGGAATGGTCTGAAGTGCTCCTCGACTCAACCGAGTGAACCAGGCGATGCAGGGTGTGACACAAGCGAAAGGAATGCGTTAATTGGAAAAAAGAAAAGAAAGAGTAAAATCCTTCACAAAAACTCGTTCAGCATAACCTCCACTTCAACGCATGCTTCTTTTGAATCCGTAGTAACATACACAGATCCATTTGCCTCGACCACAGAGTTTCTCCATCTCCATTTAGATGTATCACTCTCCTCTTGTTCGTTCCCTTCGTCTGGAAATGGGAGGGAGAAGACAAGCTGAAGGCAGTTCATAGCGCACATTTCCTCGGGATCTGGCTTGGACACACGAATCAGGTGATGTTGCAGTGGTATGCTGGAAACTTGCGGCTTTTGCTGATTTGGCCGTATTCAATGTGTAAGTAAGTGATAATAAGGTATAGAAGACAACCAACCTCTTTATACTCAAAGTCAAAAATGTCCATCACACCGTACTGGATGACAGTCCAATACTTTTTCCAAATCTGCATAGAAAGGAGGTTTGTAATTTGACAACAACATTCAACATATCACACTCACACCACCTCCTCGACTCGAAACTTGAAAATTCAAGAAAGCCGAATACTCGATGGGAGGAATCTAACCAGACCAAATGCTCAGTGAAATATCCATACTTATTGAAACTCATGGTATATACCTCCGCAATCAAAGGATAGACTTCGTCCATAAACTTGCCCACTTGTACTGTCACGATTGCAACCTCCTTGTCACTCTTTTTCATGGCACCGATTTTCAAGTTTCCAAATCCAAAAGCATGCGCCGGATCGGTCCCTTCCGTCAAATACACGCATTTTTCAAAGGTCGACTTCATCTCCCCGTTAGTTTGCGGCAGCAGAACAACTTGCCCCAACAAAGTTTCTGGAATACCGCCCGTGGCAGGAAAGTCATCTGGGTGAGGCGATTCGTCTTGAGAGAGATGGTACAGATTCATGATACTTTCGCTCCGAGCTGGGATGGTTCGACCATGGTACACGGGGATGGCGTACGATGGTTCTGCCGCTGGAGCAGAGCTTTGCTGTTGCTGTAGTGATTGCGGAGTCGTTGGAATCGGAATGCCAGGGGCTGCAGGGTTATGCTTTCTGAATGGGCTTCCCAAGTTGAGCGTTCTTCTCGACTCCAGTCTCGCACCGCCGCTGGCATCATTGTTCCCGCGCAAACCGCGAATCATCGTTTTTTTGAGGCTGCTGAATGTGGATGAAATACTTAGCAGTGAGTTTGCGTTTGAGTCGTTTGAGTTTCTGCGTCGATGGCGTGGTTTGCTTGCCATAGGCGGCGCAGCGACGGGCGTAATTTGCTTTTGAGGGGACATTTGCAAATTCGAAATGACGTGATGAGGAGGTGTCGGTCCCTTGTGAAGTTGGATGAGGATAGGGTATGGCGACGGGGCCTCGAGATCAGGAATATCACTGACAACAAAGGCGGTATGAGATGACAGTGAAATCAGGAATACTGACTATGACTCACAAGACAAAGCATTCCTTAGGACAAATAACCAGTCCAAATCCTTTTCTAGACTCTTGCGAAAGTGGAAGTGGCCCCGTGAAGTAAACTTGAGTTCCGACTTGAATAGTGCAATGAACATTGAAGGCTAAAGTAAAAATTTGAATCACCGGTAGTTTATATCTTCGAAAGGATTGATTTGATTTACCTTGAGTTGTGTTTTTAACACGAAGTTCAACCACTGCGAGGATATGTTGTGTCATGAATCTCCATGTTAACAAAATAAGAACATACGCTGAACAAGAAGGCGGGGTTTTGATGGCGGAACATAAAGAATTTCTTTGGGATTACTCGCCACCCCTTTCCGGGGAGGCAATGTAGGAGGCGACTGCCCGCTTTCAACTGGTCTTCTGCTTTGATGGTAAATACATATACAAGCCATTGTATCGGTGCATATCTAACCGAGTCTTCATATTTCTCGGTAAGTTAGAAACTGCACTTAATTTGGAGCTGAATGACGCGAAACTTGGATTCTCGCCTGACGTCTGTGAAGCTCCTGTTGATTCCATTGGTCATGCAAGCCCTCTACATTTATGAAATTAAGTACCCAGTATGGTCAAATGGTCAGGTACAGTCCACATATGCGCGTCAGCTGTAAAGACCTTTGCTTCCCCGGCTGCCCGTCTCAAAACTGCTGCTTCGCGCGTCCGTTCAAGTCCACCCGGCGCGAGTCCAAGTGACAGACTCGAGGCTGCAACTCCCGAATGATTTTTAAGAATGATGGATGACAGTTGCGGTTGCTTGTTATCGCCTGCCTGAGCATACGCCCACAGGCGAGGAGACATGGCATCAGGACTTTCTATGGAGGACGGTAAATGAAGAGTGGAAACCACTGTGGCTGCTCTTGGAGAAGTCATTGGTGCGGTAGTTGTGTGCATCGGGGACACGTCAAGTTGGTGGATACTTGAGCTGAACGAGCAAATACTACTGTGGGGATTAATGATCATGTTTTCCATTCTGCAGGAGCTGTTTGAACGCAAAGGAGGGGCTTCCTCCGGGGTTGGCAGGGGTGGCCCTTGGTTTGTGTGAAGCATGTCCAAGAATTTGTTTTGATTCATCTTTGAATTGTCAGATACACGAATCTAACCCTCGATTCATTCCAAAAGTTGATTAAGTTATGCATTGTGATCGCAATAGGAGTGGTGCTTGAGCCCTGAGCTCTGTGTCATTGTGAGTGGTGACGGCGCGCAAAACCACCCAACGTGCACTGCCACAACACACCAGGTATACTTTTTCTCTTTGAGAGGAGCTCAAGTCCAAGACTTCAAATCTTTGGCTCCAGCTCAGATTGCTGTGGCTATGTCAACATGACTCCTCATGCAGCCTAGCCTTACTCACTCAACAGTGACAGCTTCCCGATGGAATCCAACATAAGATTTAAAGAAAAAGGTTAAACAAACAATGGAGTGAACAAATTGTGACTCCTCTATTCACTAAACAATACTGAATGAGCTTAAATGCTTCACTTGTTCTTCTTTCATCTGTTGCTCTTTTGTGTGGGTTATGTGTGAGTGTGTTCAGTTTCTTCATGGATTTTTCACTTCCTGAAGTGTGCATTCGATTGTTTTCATTTTGTTTCTTGGATTTATCATTATGAAGCTCAGCACATTTATTTGTAAATATATCTCAAAACTTTTGTCCCTTTTATACTTTGCCTGTGGAGTAAGTAGAAGGTAACATTGGGTACCCAGTTGCTGGTATAGAAATGCCACGTGTGTTGCTCATTACAAGTTATTGAATGAAAGGGAATGATCCAGGTACTGATTGCTTTCTTGATTAAGCCCATGTCATGTCTTGGTTCCAGAAGCTGCTCACTTTTAGTGATTGCATCAGGTATCAGATATTCAAGTGACCTTCATTTTCTCTTTGTGTGGTGGTAGTTTGGAATCTCTAGCATCCACATAGCATAAGTTGATGACTCTGGTGGACTGATTTTGTTGTCTGATTGTTGAGCAATTTAATCTTCCCATAATTGGTAGGATACAATCTGTGTCATGGGAATTGCCTGCCAATGCAGTTAGATTGATTATTCACTGTCATGAAGCAATTGTGGTGAAATCGCTACTGTGAAGTGCGATTCGAAAACTCCTGGACTTTTTTTTGAACCCCCCGATCTCGCACCCCACCCTCTTCCATCATGGGAAAGTGCACTACTGATTTTTAATTGTCACTGTCTCTACTGTGACATCTAATAAAAATATCATAATTTGAATTTTGTGCGATTGTGTTGGTTCACAGTTGTAAACAAAACAATGGACCAATCAGACTGCAAGAAAGTGGAAAAATGAAACAAACCATTATTTTCATCCAATTCAACAGTTATTCAAAAAAACTTAATATTAAAAACTAAATGAATCTTTTTAGCTTGTCATTATCAATGTCCACTTCTTCTGGATGTCATTAACAATATTAATGAACACCTTCTTGGTGGCCTGGCTAATGGTTGTATATGGCATATCACCTGCCATCCAACTCAATTTGTGAATTGTAAATGGCTGATTGATTGACTTGCCTTGTACTTGATTCAGTCCACAAACTGTTTGAAATAATCTGATTTTAATGTATTGCAAGGAATAACCTCATATATATTATCATACAAATTTCCACTGATTTACAATGCTTCAGTATCAGAACACTGTACCACCCATTGCCTCGTAAAGGGAAATATGTTTTCAGTATAATGTAAAAAATTTTGAGACAGACATTTTATGCCAGTGAGCTGATGTGAAAAGAAGATGAAGTTGAAGAAATGAAGGTGAAGCTCATTGAAAAATCTGGTGAGCAAAGAGGGGCATTTTTAAAGAAATATTGAGCTTCTTTTGATGACAACAAGTGTATGACAAGTTGATTTAAAATTTAATTGGTATTGTGCTGTAGTTCAAGAAAACAAAACCTGTTGCACTTTTTGGAAATTTCTTCTAGAAAACAAGTAAATCTTGAGGTATTAGAGTCAGAATAGGAGATTGACATTAAGCAGTAAGGCTAGTAAGGTCAGACAAGTTAAGTAGGTCATCGATGTAAACAGTACACTTCTTAGCAACTTCTAATTATTTATGTATCTCACCTCTCACCCTCAGAAGCAAAACATAAACTTAGTCACCATTCAGAAGAGCACATTGTACATAGCTGAATGCATCGAGTCATTAGCCAGGGGTTTCAAGGCAAGTGCCGTCACCCGGTGAATCTGAGAATCACGACCGTCAGGCGGTTTCCGTCGTCACATCTTAGCAGCCCAACGACCGTCGTCATGTTTCCAACCCAATCGTGTTAACCAAAAGCAAACTTAATCATGAATCATTCTAGATTGTACAAGAAGTGTCAGTGTCAGGAGAACAGGCAAATTAGTCTTGGGTGAACGAACTACATAAGCGTCGGAAGAACAGAAAATGAGTGCAGAGTGAAACAGAGCTTTTACTTATCTCTGACCAACCATAAATTAACCTCTACACAAACTTACTGCACAAACTTAGGACCATCCATAAATGTTACTCTATAAACCTTAAGCAGTGTTCCCTACACCATGGGCCAACATACTGAGGGTGCCTGCATATTGACTTAATGACACTTCATAATCAATAATCCAACAACCACATTGGCAAACTTATGCACAAGCATCTTGAGAATTGGCCCCTACCATAAATTGAAACAGTGTCATTCTTGTTCATGCCATGTAACCACTCATTCTCATCAAACACAAGGAATCTTTCCCAATTTGAAGAACTCTTGAATGCCCAGTGACTCATCTTGGCACAATTCAATGATTCCCAGTGTTAAGACCAAGTTGCGGGGATTAAATAAGGTGAGACAAAACTCAACCTTAACTGGATTGGGTCTTGGAAAGGGTTTTCTTGCTTGTCAGAAAGCCGGGACAAGGGTTTGAGGGTTTGGAATGGAATAAAGTCGTAACACTGACTGTATTGAACTGAAGAGAAACAAAAGGAAAGGAAGTTAGCATAAATAGCAGAACTAATGAAAAAAGGAAATGAAAACGAAATGAGAAAATAAAGAGATTCCAAAGATATGTAGTTCTGGAAATAGCCATTCCAAACCTTCAAACCCTTGTCCCGGCTTTCTGACAAGCAAGAAAACCCTTTCCAAGACCCAATCCAGTTAAGGTTGAGTTTCATCTCACCTTATTTAATCCCCGCAACTTGGTCCTAACATAGTATTGAACTCTAAAGCTTGCTATGTCCGAAACCCAACAATTCTAAGACTACCCCGTTCCACCCAAGTGCTGCTCTGGCCCGCAGTCCTCCCCAGACTGGTGCTGGGGAACTTCTTCTGGCTCTTGATGCTGACAAAGACGGGAACAACATCTTCGATGCTACCGTCTCGGATGACACTCCTACGGACTTCTCCAATCATTCCATCACCCGCGAAAGTCCGAAATTGTCTCATAACACCCGGTGCAGCATGATGTTAGACAACTTGTCATTTCCATGGCAATCTATTGTCCTATTTAATTGTCAGATATAAACAAAAAAAGGAGCCAACTTACTTATCATAGACAAGAGATGCGCCATCCTCCAAAGAAACCCCCAAGTTTGAACAACAGTTATTAAGTTTTCTGGCATGCTCCAGATAGACACCAGCTCAACAGGCTTAAGGGTGTCAGGGGCAGAGAAACTTCTCTGTTTCAAGGCTCACAAGATATGCAATACACAGAGCATCAGACAAATGAGCATGGGCTGTAGCACGGATAACCCTTCAACAGCAAAGCATCAGACAAAATCAAGAGCTTCATTTTGACTGAGAAATGACTTTGTAGTGATTGAAGCAGCCAGGTTATACAGAAACTTTTCAGTATGTTGCACCAGAACCTACAAAATATTCAGGCAATACATTCAGCTTTCATGGAAAGCAATCAATACTAAATTCAAACCTGAACAAACAAATCCATGCAAAACAAATGGAAGTTCAAGAAAGATTATTGTTAGAATATGAATCAGAAGGACAAGTGGGAATAGCATACCTTGGGGTTGTTCTGTTTTTGAAGGGAGATGTGAAAGAAAGTTGTCATCAGTAAATTCAGCTTTCATGGCAAGCAATCAATACAAAATACAAACCTGAATGAAAGAATCCATGCCAAAACAAATCAAATTTATAAGAAGATTTTTGTCAAATTGGAAGGAGAAGGGAAATGTGAATTCCATTTATGACAGTAGCTTGCTCAATTTTATTTTCATATCTAATATTGTATTTCAGCTTTGATCCACCCTTCTTCCATGGTGAGATTGTGGAATATAAATGTAACAATTGGTGGTTGTTCCTCCTAAAAAGTCAATTCATTAAAAACTGCTTTAACTGGGACAGAACAATTGACATACTTCAGCTTGAGTAGATTCATCCATTGCGTTCTGGTTCAGTGGTTGTTTTTTGGAAAGAAAAAAAAGGACTTGAAAAACATATAGCTTTTTGATTTGAGTCACATGCCTGTGACTGGTTATAGATTCATAATGGTCAAAATCATTTGACATGGAATGTCCAAAAGCAAATTCAAAAAAAAACAAACTGGTGGAGGGGTCTCCGAACAGTATTTGTAGTCCACAGAACAAACTGGTGGAGGGGTCTGCGAACAGTATTTGTAGTCCACAGGAATCATGATCAGATTCTGCTTTTGTTGCATAAATAAGCTCTATCATCATTTGCTGAGAATGATGTCATGAATTGTGTGTGGAACACGAACAAATTCAATGGTGGTCTTGATGGGTTCAGTAATATGTGGCACAAATTGAACCATAAACAGAGGCTCAGGGATGGTATACTTTTTTTCATCCGATTCTTCGTCCGATGCCTTGCAATAAAACAGCCTCAACGGCACTGAGGACCAGCAACAAGGAGACTCAAAGAGAGCCACCACGTGAGCTTCTAAGAGACTGAAGTTTTATGGAGACTTGTTGTTGTTGCAGTCTCTCCCACCAGACTTTTTTGTCTTTGAGATTCAGGAAGACCAATTGGTGGCAACAAAGACAGTTTGACAACCACTTTGGAGACAGCAGCTGTGGATAGCTTGGATGAGATTGCACATTTGGGTGACGCCGGCGAAGATGCTTCCGGTTCAACATCGGGATTGGATGCGAAAGTACGAGGTATCAAGAGGGAGCAAAACAGATGGATAATGTCCCATGTATTTGAGATGGCAACTGTGTGCTTGGATGGTTTGCCGTGGTCCTTGCGCGGATTGCGGTCATGTGTTGTTAGTTTCATTTTTGTTGATGCTTGGTTTGACTCTTTTTTCTAACAAATTAGAATTTTTTGTTCACAACTGTGATTGCTGTGATCCCACAGCCATTTCGGTCTTTATTCAAAAGTTGAATACTTTTATTAGTCACCGCTGTGGAAATAGTGACAATTGAAAATCAGTAGTGTACTTTCCCGTGAGTGAAGAGTGTGGGGCGCGACATTGGGGGGTGACTCTGTACTTTCTTGCCTGTTGAAGGAATTATGCATTTTGCATTCTGATATATAAATTCCCCAGGTTTGTAAATTTCGCAACAATTCCTCTGCACTGGTGACTACCAGATTGCAAGCTTTTTGGCAATTGAGGAAATGCAGGTGAAGTAGTGATCCTAAACTATCAAAACCATGTAGCAGAGGTGTCATCCATTAAATGGAGCGACTTAGCTTTTTGGCAGTGAGTCAATAAGATATAAAGCTTCAATGTATCAGTGGAATCATTAGTATCCGCTTTGCGGAAATAGATTATTTGGCTGAGTCTTGATTGTGATTGGTCAGAAACGACGAGAACACTGTTCCACGCAGAAAGGGAAAAAGTATGGACATCGCATAAAGGCCAATACTCCGTCACGGATAAAACATCATCCTGCTCGACGCTGAAATTCCAGTCAACAAGTACGCTATCCATTCTCTCTTCGCTCCGCCAATCACACTTGAACACATAGGCTTAGATTCTCAACAATATCAACCTCCATTGTTACGTTTTAGTGCAATTCTTACTTGAACATCGTCTAAATTGCTATGTTGTATATATATTTCGTATTTACATGTGATTCTTGATAACACATTACTCCTTTATCAACGACCATCACGACCTGATTTTTTAATTACGTAATGTCCCTTAAAACCAAAGTCAAAAACGAAGACAGCTCGAGATTCCCCTTCAAGCGTCGCTTTTCGACGGTTTGAACGAAGTCTTGGCACTGTTAACTTGCAACGACGAGGGCGAGCAATTCTAAACGCCCAACGAGCGAAAGCCGCTACATCTTGTTCTAAAGCAACTGAAAGGCTGTCTTAGCAGGTGGAGAAAGCAACCGGGAAACTTGTGAGTTCCAACGAGATTTTAACTTTGCTTGACAAATGGCGAGTACATCAAGTCTGTGTACTCCTAGTATATTAAGATGTAATTATCATCATATTTAATAGCAAATTTTTTTCGACCTGCCACACTTCGCTTTGTTATCTACAGGCAATTAAACACTTCATTCACACCTCATTTGCATCATTCCCCACACCTCTCGCTGCTGCCATATCCCGCAGCTGCTGCGCCACCTTCGTTGCAACAGCCTCCAAGGCTTCCGCATCCAAAGATCCAGCAGATGCCCTGCTAAATCCATATTTCACTTCTTCATATCCATGACCCATCCGATGCGCCAGGTTGTGAAACTGGAAATTCAAACTCGCCCGCTCCGGAGGCTTCAGCTCCAATACTGTAGATCGCGGCGCACGCCGGAGGTACAGCAAATGAATAAACGCAGCCCCATGCGCTCCAATAAAATAATCAGTCCCCTGCGCCACGGCAATTTGCTCCTCAAAAGGGAGCTTGGCGAAATCCACGGCGCGAAACTCCACATTCACTCCGCTTTTTCGACTCCACGCGTAGGCAGCGTTCTGAATGGTTGACTGAACCACGTCGTCATTGGTAACGGTGCGGCTCAGCGAGCTAGGGTCCTTGGCACGAATTGCAGGAGGTGCAGCACTTTGTGGATGCAGTGGATTCCCATGAACCTGTGAAAGCGGACTCACGGGGCTAGTGTTTGACCGCGTGGTAGCTCCGCGAATTGCATATGTGATAGTCAGAATTTTGCGTGACAGAGTGTTATAGAGATCTTGAAGCTGAATTGAATCTGCAGAGCCAGTTTGCAGTTGCTTCCATAGTCGTGTATACACTTTTTTTTCGAATGGAAGCTGATTAGTTGGTGTTGGAGGGAATGGGAGCCAGTTAGGAAGGCTGTGGAGGCCTGGGGTTTGGACAAGTTCTGCACGGACTCTCGACAGCATGAATTCTCTAAAAGCCTCTATAAGCGGTGCGTTAGAGCAGCTACTGATCGTCTTGCCACCCATGGCGAGTGGAGAAATGCCACCATGCATTCCCCAGACAGCCTTCTTGAAACAGATACGCGGATCCTTTTTGGAAGCTGGCAAGTCCATCATGATTCCATTTGTCAGCTGCCGAATATCAATTAGACGTTTGCTGGATGTAAATATGTGGGACCATGCTGTTGTGTACGGCCCGTCCTTGTTACGACGGTCCAGAATAACAGGCTGGATTTCGTCCACACTGATGTCCAAAAGTGAGTACACAATAAATGTGTTAAGTGCGTCTTGATGGAATTGATACGGATTCGTAGTGTCCCAGCGTGAAATGAAAAACACGGGCGTATCGACCCACGCATCACATGGGATATCTCCCTCTTGCACAGGATCCATCACATTCATGGCTTCTGTTTGCCGTTCCCTTCTTAAGAAACAGTGATACAAGGTCGCGCTTTGAACTCACCGAACATGTATTTTGAGGCACCGCCACCAAATCCTGGCAAAAAATACGCGTCTTCGTCCATCCCGCAACTTGTTTCTAAACCTCCAAATGCAAGCGGCAAGTCTAAGCCTGTATCAGGGACCTCCTCACGTTTCGGCACCATACTTGCATGCAATGCAATATTGTGGGTAAGACAGTATCGGTGTGGAATTTCGTCATTCACGAGCCCGCACGCTATTGCTGAGGAACCGGACCGGATTGGCGACAAAACCTTGGCCGAACTTGCAGAAAGAGTGATCTTCATTTCGTGGGATCTGGAGGCAGTCAACTGATCCAGATCCAGACGCGAGTCAACGAGAATCACTTTTGGGTCTAACTCCGCAGGTGCTGTGGGAGGGGACGTAGACGGCTTCCGTATTGGGAACAAGTTGAATTCCGAGTTGAATGCGTACTTAGATCTGTTGTACCAGCCCAAGATCTTTGCTCGGCGCATTGAAAACGAAGTGAGGTTTTTGGTGGCATCCAGCTGGGCAGCTGATTTGGCATTGATGATTGCTTTGAAATTGAATGACCGTGGTGCCACCGCTGAGGCATTCACTGCAGGCTCCGGTATGGCCAGGGACCCGCAGACCAGCTGCGGGCGTGCGCTCTGCCGCATGAAGACGTCGGCGGAGACAGCGGCGACGGCGGGGGTGACAGCGGAACACTGTGACTCGATATGAGAGGCACTGTACTCGCTGTCGTAGAATACCTGGGCAACATACGAGAGCGGGCGCGGATCCGTATCGTCGGTTTGAGCGAGATTGGATCCAAGCAAAAAGACGGAGTCGGCCACATCGCGCAACAACTCTGGTTGCGCTTTTAAACGCAGTCGCAGTCGCAGCACCGCCACGATCGCGAGCGCTGCAACCGCCATGACGACCCCCAAAAGGCGCTGTCGGATGCGCCGTCCACCGGGAACTGGAGCGCACCGTCGCCGTCCGATGAACCGTCCACTCTCCACGTCCGCGGCATTCCGCTGCATCTTGGCCACCGCGGCAAGATACTCAGCGCGTTGTTGTTGTGAGCTGTCCCGCTGTCCCATGATCGGATTTTGAGCTCTGTTTGCCGCAGTCATAACGACCAGGGATCTGCCAAGAAAATGGTACTCTCCATCCAAAAATCTCATTTGACGTCACAAGCCAAAAACGGGTGCACAATCTTGGCACCTCTTCTTGGCATCCTTTCGACCTCCACGAAACACACACCAAAAACACACCAAGAACACGAAACAAAAGCAGACAGAAGGACAAGTGCAGGAAAGGAGGGAATGGGAGCGAATGACTAATTGAGTGATGAGATGCGATTAAATCTTTTTCTCACGTCGCGGTGCCCTTCTTCGCGTTTCTTGCGTGGCCGCCACCACCAAATCATCAAATGGGGATGAGTTGTTCGTCATCGCTACCTAGTGAAACGATTTGAATCCCACCAGTAGTAAATGCTTGCAAGTGGGTGCCGGCGCTAATGGACTGGGTTCGAGGGATGAGACAAGTAAATAGGAGGCAACTTTAATTGCCCACCTTTGTTGCCAGGCCCGCCTCCCATTTGAGGGTTTTCAGAAACTCGTCGCAGGGCATGAAGCGCAAAGCGGGCAGCGACACCTCGTCGTCCACGGCCTCGTCGTTCTCGTCGTCCTCCGTGTCAACCGCGCCCACATCGTCAACCGCACCAACACAAGTGCACCCGTCGCTGCTCCCGCTTCTGGCCACGTTCTCGTCGCTCGCCGCCATTTCTGTCTTCACCGCAACCAACGCCACGCAGTCCGAATCCGACAACGCAAATACGCCCACGGACAGTGGCCTACGCATTGCCCTCGCCTCAATTGCAAAGGCCTCACAAAAAGATGCTGAAACCACGGCGAAGCACCTGTTCTGCATCGCAAGGCTTGTCCAGCCTTCATTGCAACGGACGCTGCCATTCACCCTTTCGCTCGACTTCGGACATACCACCTCTGTTTCGGACATGACTTGCTGCTTTCAATTTGCCTCAAGTGCTGCGCCTAAGCCCAGAAAGAAGGGAACAGGTTTCAAGGCTCCCAAAATATCAAAGAAGGCTCAGGTCGAAGCCATGAAGCTGCTCCGCGCCAGCGTCTCTGCATTCTCTGACATCCTTCAAGAGATATCCAGTGATATATCAGAGAATGAAGACGACCCATACACGCGACTGCTTCAACAGTTTGTCCCTGCCTCATTTTCCTGGGACGAACCACGGCAACAAGCAACTCCACTTCCTTCGCAGGAGAAAATGACGCTCACCCGACTCTTGGCAAACATCAAAGAGCTGCCCTTCTATCATTCGCAGATTGAAACGAGCTCTTGTTGGGAAACTTTGGAGAAACGCGACGCACTCTTTGGCACTTTAACGACACCACTTTCTCCAGCGCTTACAACAGCGTTATCCAGAATTTCAAACGTGTCTCAGTTTTATCTGCATCAAGCTGACGCAATCAACGCCATTGAATCCGGGGAAAATGTCATGGTATCCACATCAACTGCCTCTGGGAAAACTCTGGTTTACCAAATCCCTATTGTGAGACATTTGGAAGCGTCTTTGCACGCTCGTGCTATCTTCTTTTTCCCTACAAAGGTACTCGTCTCCTCTTTGGGGTTGACCATTTCTTAACAACACTGCAGGCCCTCGCTCAGGACCAAAAACGGTCTCTGACGTCGCTCCTCATGGCGCACGACACAATCTCCCCTCATATGAATGAAAACCAGTATCTAGTATCCACTTTTGATGGCGATACCCCAACCTCAACTCTCGCCCAGATTGGAGGAAAACGGCATGACTCAGTTAGAACCAAAGTCCTGCAAAATGGACGCGTGCTGTTCACAAACTTTGACATGTTGCACAAGTCACTTTCTGGACATTCACGGAGCTCTAGTGGCTGGCCTGACATTTTACAAAATCTGAAAATGGTGGTAGTGGATGGTGAGCACCTCCTAAGCGAAATCTTATAAGATTTTAAATTAGAGAAACAGAGCTTCATTATTATTCGGGGGCCTTCGGGGCTCATGCGGCTTATGTGATGCGACGTCTTGTTCGCCTCTGCAAATTCTATGGAAACGATCGTGTGCAGTTTGTTTGCTGTTCGGCCACAATTTCCAATGCAGAGGAGGTGAGGCTCTTCTAGTGCGTTCTACGAGCGAGCTCAATCAGCTCAATTGTTTGCTTCAAAACAGCACATGAAAGCTTTCTTCGGAATCAACCAAGTGCATCTGATCCAGCAGGATGGAAGCCCTTCAGGAAGGAAGCATCTCATTGTTTGGAACCCTGCACCTTTGGAAACTGTTTACGGGGAAAGGTCTACAGAACCTGCCCTTCTGCCTGTCAGTATGAATGAGAACCACGTCCATGTTTCAGGAATTCCACAGATCGTCCCATCGGAGAACCAACTATTGGTTGCCAAGCGTATTCCACGAGTTCCGAGCATTCAAGAGGCCGCGCAGCTTTCCATGGAGCTTCTAAACAACGGGATTCGCTTCCTTTGCTTCACTAAAGTATGTTGCGACTATTATCCTAGGTTGTGACTCACAAAATCAATCAGACACGCAATGGATGTGAACTTTTGTTGCAAGAAATTCATCGCCGTCTGGAAAAAAATGAATCTATGAAGGCGCAAGTCATGTCATACCGCGGTGGTTATTCGCCGCACGACAGGCGTGACATTGAGGCGCGTATGTTTTCGGGACAATTATTGGGTATTGTTGCCACGAACGCCCTCGAGTTGGGAATCGATGTCGGTTCGTTGGATGTTGTCCTGCACTTGGGATTTCCTTACACGATAGCCTCGTATCGTCAACAGGCTGGGAGGGCAGGGCGCCGCCGCGAAGACTCCGCGTCTATCATGGTAATCGAATATTTTTCATTGAATGAATCTCATTCTCGCCCCTAGATTGCAGATGGATTCAGCGGTACGGATCAACATTACGTTGCTGAACCTGCAACTCTCTTTTATGGTACTCCCGACACGATGACACTGTCTTTGCACTCGCGACAAATTATGAATTTACATGCACAATGCGCGGCAGCCGAAATACCAATCTCATCACTGGATTTGGAATCTCTGCTGTCCGCTGGTGTTGCATGTAGTCCCATTCAAGATGAAGAGCAGCCCGAAGACGAGCCCGACATTGTGTCTGACCCAGATATCTTCCTCAGATGGGATCCAAACCATGCAGTATATTTTCCAGCAGCCAAGTACAATGGCAATCCCGCCAGCACATTTCAAATTCGTACCGGTGCCGACGAAGACTGCTTTGAATCAGATATGGAATATAGGGTCATTGACGTGGCTACGAATAGGGATGTTGAAGCCGTCGAGGCAAATCGTTCCTTTTTTACACTCTATGATGGTTTGTTATCCAGTAGAATATGTGTGGCAACTGAAACCGCTTCATTCAAGGGGCAATATTTATTCATCAAGGGCAATCATTCAAAGTCTTGGACGTTTGCAACGTTCGACGTGTCGCTCGCGTTCGTAAGACGACCGCAACCTACATAACACGACTGCGTGACTTCACTCTACTGGACCCATCCTCTATCGCTGCCACCAGTATTCACTCCCAGCAATCCGTGCAATTTGGAGAAATGAAGGCCACCTTTATCGGCAACGGATACCACATTCTCCATCCCATTACGGGCAAGTTGATCGATACTGTCGACACGGGCGGTGGCGCGGATTCCCAGAACAGTGTAATTAATTACGTGCGCGGCGTGTGGGTGGACAATGTCGGGGAGTGCATCGCGACGGAGTTAAGGCGACTCAATCTGGACTTGGATGCAAGTATACACGCTGCTGGACATGCATTGTTGCGTGCTGTCCTTGAATCAGGGGTGGTAGATCGTAATCGGGATAAGTCTTCCGTAAATGCGCATTGTCGGAGTGCGCTGCAGAGCGGACCAAAACGGTGTGTACATTTGAACTCTGGTACGGAAACTCAACCTCCCTGATGACGATGTTTCACCAGACTCGCACTCTTCACTCCGCCATATGCATCAGCAAAGGTGCCCTCGAATGCCCTCATCCAAAAATCTTTCGTAAATTTCAATCACATTGTTCGAGCGGCGATTTCCATTCTGGAGGGATGTAACTGTTCGGAGTCTTGTCCTCGATGTGTCACTTTAATGCGAACCGAGTGTCCATTAGCAAACGAAAAGCTCAATCGCAATGGCGGACTTTTAGTTCTCAAAACTTTCTTGTTGTAAGCGGACTGTTGGTTCTTAAAACCTTCTTTTTCTGTAAATAAGACGTTGTTTTGATAAAGGAGCTTGTGGCTCCTTCCAAAAAATTTCGTTCAAGATGGCACCAACAAATGCTGGTCTTCTCAAATAGCCACATACAACGACGTACAATGGAATACCAATATCAACGGGTTAGGTTCGTGGTTCCAGTCGTTGTTGGAAGGAAATTGCGATGAAGAGAATAACGAAATTAGCTTGTAAATTTTCTGAAACAATTTAAGTCAAGAGAAAATGCAACGATCGAACAAAAGTCATTTGTTGTCGAACGCTCAACATCCGCCTTTTGAGGCACACATTTCGATCGTGCTTCACTTACGTGAAAATGGAAAAAATCGTGCGAGTAGCGAAAGGGAGCAGCTTTTAAATTTGATGTTCGAGGAAGCCGTCAAGAAAGGATAAACCAGTCACTTTCAATGCCACAAGCGCGCCTCTGACCTCTTGGGTCCACGATTCGCTAAGCAGAAAACAACAAGTGGGATTTGCAAAAAGACACCTTCTTTGCGAAAACAATATATCCTATCTCCACCTTTAGCTTAGCTGCTAGAGCGTGCTCTTCGATATGCTGATCAACTTTAAACCTGTTGACTCTGGTCTGTGAATAAAGAGGTACTTGGGGAAAGGGAACCGTCTTGGGAACGAGTGCCTGGTTGCGGTCGACGTGTCCCGTCCGTCTTTCCCTGTATTCAATCACTTTCTTCTTTACTTGCAAGTGCGTAGGCTGGTTTGTAACCTCCTCAGGGTCAAGGTTCACATACTGCGCAGATTGGAGGTGATTTAGATGTAACAGAGTATATTAATTTCTTTCTACTCACCTCATAGACTGCTACCTCGCAGGAGGGGCATTTATCCACATTAAATTGAGTACTTATAATCATAGCTCCCACTCATCCACACAATGAGGACTTTTGTGTTCCATACCACAATATTGCAATATTCAGAACAAATGGAACAGCGAGAAAGATGGTTTATTTCTTGCATAGATGATCCTTCAAGCAGAAAACGAAAAAAGTTAGTGGCGAATGCCCCAGCCTACTTGGCCACGCACTTGTTGGCCTTGTTGGACCATTGCGTCTGGATCACATACGTCTTACCATCACCTCCCACAGTCTTACCCTGTTGAGCGTTGCAAATGTCGCCAATCTCGCCATTGTTCTGGTCGTACCAGGCGAGGGGTGCAGCATAGGTTGTTGCCACACCAACGGCGGCGTCTGTGGCGGCTTCCGCGAGCTCGTGGCTGGCGACAGAGAACATATTGTTCATAGTTGATGGGTCCGAACCACATCCACCCGCGCAGTTTCCGCCCTGGTCTGGGATGACTCCGTAGTAGAGGTACTTCTGGCCGACGTTGAGGCTGGAAATGTCGATGGTGCCATGGTAGGCGCAGAAGACGTCACAGGAACCGGAGCCACCCTGCGTGATGCTGATGCCGGGGGCAAAGTGGATGGGAAAGTAGGTGTTGGCAGTGGGGGTGATCTTCTTGCTCTTGACGAGACTAACGAGAAGGGGCTGAATGTCATTGTTGTCGTCAAGGGAGGTCTTGGTCGCTGGCTGGGAGATACCCGGGACAGCAGATCCACGTCCCACGTTGTATTGGGCAAGAATGTCGTACCAGGAGGACTGGGTAACGGCGGAGTAGAACGAGTTGATGTTTGCCTGGTAGTTGGCTTTCCCATAGAAGATGGGATGGACAACCACACTTTTGATGACAGGGCCCCCATAGTTGGTCAAGTGAGCCCCAGCAGCAACGCTGTCGACTTGGATGTCCAACGAAGAGGTGTCGTCACTCACATTCTTGAACGCCATGGGGCCGTTGACGCCTTTGAGCTGAAGGCGCGGGATCGTTGGGAGAGCTTCATCGCGAACGATGGCGGCGGAAAAGGCGGTCGCCGCGAAGGAGGCAACAGAGAGGACGGCTTTGAAGAACATAGAAGAGACTTTTGAATTGGGTTGAGGGAACTGAATGTGGAGACGAGAAAGTAATCATTGCCTTCCTTTTATGTGTTCGCCGGTGGCTCCATGACTAAGGTCGTGCTTTGCTCCAAGCCAAACATTGAAATTGTGATTGAGTCTTGTGACAACCGACTATCGTTTACAAGGCGAACACGACGTCAAGTACAGCCTGCAAGGTTGCGATGCCTTGCGAGATCTTTAAAAAGTTGGCAAGTTTATTGAACTTGAATTGAGCTGGAGAGGGGATGCGCTTGCTGTAAATGGAAACAGTCACGTTGGCCCTTGCGACACGTGACCAACGTGCTTCCCTCCCTCTCCCATTTGCCACTCGCGCCACCATTCAGTCTAGAAATCACCCTCTGATTCTGCAGAAGATATGGGGGGATATTTAACGACCAAGCGAGACTTGGCAACGGGACTAGACGGCATCAATGCGAGGAATCATATTGTTGCCAAACTACTCTCCGGCCTGCATCTGTCGAAATACCTCCTCCAAGGTTTGAAACCCATGATCATTGAGCAACGGGCTCCATCTTGTTCTCTGCTCATTCGACAAAGTTCCCCAGAGTCGTCAAGACGTGTATGCGAACAAACAAGAGGACCACGTCTGCCAGCAATTTAGCCAACATTCTGTGTCTCTGGAACCAAGACGCAACCACACGATGATACGATAGGAGGTTGGCCCCGCTTCGACCATCCATCTGCCAGATGTGGAGTCCAACACTGTGGCGTCTTTCTCACACGCGCCGCTGTAGCAAGTGACAAGCTGGATGAGGGTTTTTGCGAACTCCGACTCATTCTCTTCCATTTCCGTTTAGAAGAGTACGAGCAAAGTTGGAAAGGGCAAGAAGATTTAAAGTTGGTAGTTGACGGGACAGGGTAACTTGCTGCAACTTTGGAAGATGACCGTTGCCAACGGTTATGCAACGTGCATTTAATGAAGTCATCGATGAGGCATTTCCCGCAAGAAAAAGTTAAGTTTGCAAGTGAAGGGCGTTAGAATGTTGTTAATGGCGACTGAAAAAAGGACGTCAGTAAACCGAGTAAAAATACAATTATCCAAGCTTCCTTTTTGTGGAACCATGTTGCTCTCCAGGTGAGCGAAAAAGGTGTCAAAAGATGTCAAAAGGGCATCTTCAATGGCCATCTACCGCGGCGTGTGAACCTCTTGCCTTCTTTGAGGATTCGTCTGCTCAACTGCATCACACTTGCCAGGATAAGTTAACAAGGCCGGTCGTCATTGTCAAGGGTGACAGTAAACCAGACATGTTCAAGAATAGATCTACCAGATCCTGAGATTGAGCAAACTAGTTCCCATCGCGTGTTGGCCAACCAATGGCGAGTGTCTAGAAAGGCAACCGGTTCGTTATCTCAATCCACCAAAAATGACCGACATCGACCCCAACGAGCCGTTTGCGGGGCAACTGAGACTGATGCTGTCGATGGGAATGACGGACATGACCAAGAATCGGCTTGGTGAGTCCTGCTGCCCAGCAAACCCAAGCTTAACAAGTCCCTTTCTAGCCCTGGCGCGCAGCGGGGGACGCGTGCAGCAAGCGATCGACTGGATTGCAACCGACACCATTCCCGAGACTGGTTTGGGCCATTTTATTCGTGCTCAGCGATCAGAGTTAACATGATTCAAGGTATCGACACGCTGTCGCTCGGAGAATACGTGGCGTACAAGGCTAACCCAAACGGCGTTGATCCTCAAAAGAAGGCACTCAAGGAGCTCGCGTCGATGGGCTTCCGCGATGAGCGTCTCAACGAGCGCGCTCTGTTCGAGGTGATCACTTTTCCTCCGCACAACCCCGCACATCCCGAGACACATAATGGTCTCACTGCTTTTGTAGTCTTCAAACGACGTGGACAAGGCCGTGGAATGGATTATTGAACGCACGGGCGACAAGGAGACTCGTGAACTCTTCAAGTCCGCCACATCTCCAACCACCCAGCCAGCCTCGCTCGCTCCTGCAAAATCCTCCTCGAAGCTTGGAACATCGCCATCCAAGTTTGTAGGCGCTCACGGCGCGTACCCTTTCAGCGGTGGCGGCCCGAAGTCCTACGGCGGATCCGACTCGCCAACTACAAGCTCCTCCCCAAGCTTCACGCCTCATTCCACTGTCAACACCAATGATTCCTCCACATTCTCGCGTAATACAGCTGCGGCTAGTAGTCGCGACCTCCTCGACGACGCCTTCACACCGAAACCCATTGGCAGCTATGTACCACAACCCCCTGTCCAGCGCTTCCAACCTACCACGCATTCACAAACTTTCGCCACGAGTCATGTCCCTGTATCGAACCGGTGGGCTCAGCCCGCCCCGTCCTTAGCCTCCACCATCGAGAACCCGTTTCAGGGAGTGCCTGCTGCCGTCGTCAAGCCTCGCGCCATCGACGAAAACAAGTTCTTATCAATTGAGGATCTCAAAAAGAAAGGCATCCTTGGCGATCCGAATGCGATGAAGCCCGCCGGTTGGGCGGGACAGGCGGCGAGTGCCCTTTCGCATGTGCATGGGCATGTTGATTATGACTCACCAGGGGTCTCGCATGCAGCTAAAGCCAATGATGATGAAGAGGATCCGTTCGCCGACCCTTTTGCGGATCAGTAATCCTGCGACAAACAGTGAATAAAGTGGGTTTTACTCGACTGTCTTATTGAACTGAATCAAGGATATAATCGAAAAGCTCATTGACATTCGTGCCGGCTTTGGCAGAGACGGCGCGAAACTCCATATTCCATTCCTGCGCCTTTGCGCGTGTGAACAAGGGATCAGCAGGCGGGTTTATGAGGGTGGTCAGCATCGAGGCCTAACCTGCTTCATAGCATCTTGCGGCTTAATAACGACGCTGTCTGCTTCGTCCGACTATGACAATCCAGACAAAATTGTGTCTTTAGAGCATGCTTGGTGGCACTGTAACGGAATCGCAATCACCTTCAAACCGACCAGAATCATGAGTGCGTCGGGCGAGATTCTCCTGACCTCATTGTACCAAAAGGGCAACTCTAAGAAGGATGATTGATTCTGATAGCAGGATGAACGGGGGGGGGCGTTGGCCAAAATACTTCCTCCTCGCGCTGGAAAAACACAAAACAACTCACAAGCATGTCAAAACACAGAATCGCCATATGTGCATCCACATAAAATTGCTCCAAAAGGGGTCTGTATCGCTCGTGCCCTCCCGTGCACCAGATTTTGAGACTGCCCTTTTTCCTTTGAACTCGCGTTGAGGTACAGGCGAGATCAACGGGTGGAAGGGACTCTTTACCCGTCGCTACTGTTCTTTATGATCATCTCTGCTCCGTACGTTTCTTGATAGACTTTGGAGAAGGAATTTACGGTGGCCCTATGTTTGTTTTGACTTGTTGATGCGAATGACAACACCCTTCAAGTCGCGATACCTGTTGACCAGGCACGTTTTCCCACTAGCACTCGATCCAACCACAACAACCTTCTTGGAGTCTAGAGCGGGTTGCGGTTTTGGATTCTGAGCTTGAACCATATTTTGACACTTTTTCTTCAATCATTTCTGACATGCATGGTTTTATTGAATTACGAAGCCTTGAGCTCAGCCATGGTGTTCATCAGCTTCGCCCATTCATCCTCCACGCGGGTTGAACGTGGCCCGGAAGCGAGCTCTTTCTTCCCCATCCCCTCCAACACAAGCCCGCGAACAAGAATATGTCGTCGCCTCTTTCCCCTCTCTCCCGCACCTCTCCACAACTCCCCTCCTCTCTTTTTCATCCTCTGCAACACCCGTTCCATCTTCCGCACATTTCCTTCCACGACCGCCCCCAACAGGCACCGCCACCGTCGCACAAACCACCCTGGAGCCCCCTCCAACACCCTTTTCATCTGCACCTCCGGGGACTTCTCTGAATCTTCCCCCACGATCGCCCGCCGCGCAAAGTCCCACTTGCGAAAGCGCAGCGCCGCCGCGACACCTGCGCGCAGGACGCGCGCATCCCCGCACCAGCGCGTTGTCGCGATCGTGTCCCAGAAGCCCTCCACGAGGGCCCACCGGCGCGTCGCGGCCGCGTGGCGCAGCAGCAGGATCCACGCGCGCACAGGGAAGGCGTCCACGTGCGCGACGGCGGCGGAGAGGACGCGGTCTATACCGGCAGTTGTGCCGCGGTGCAGGCTGAGCATGGCTGGGAAGGCGCGAGGTGGAGGTTTGCGGGTGGAAGCGGCGAGGAGGGCAGTGAACAAGTCCCAGCTCTCGGATTGGAGAGCGAGGAGGGCTGGGTCGTGTAGAGGTGGTGTGAGGGACGATGCACGGGTGCCTGATTTGAGGGCGCGGCGGTGGCGCGTCCGGATGGCGTTTGCGCGGGATTCGAGGCTGAGGAGGAGGTTGAGGTGGATTTGGGGATCCACTGGTCGGGTAAGTATGTGCGCTGCGCGAAGGGATGCAAGGCGTTTAAGAGCGTCGTACTGAGAGGCGATAGTGGCTCCTGGTATGGGTTTACGAATATGGTTTAAGACGAGCTGGAACGCAATCAAGGTGATGTGTTTCTTGTTGTTGATGCATTCGTGAAGATACGCAAGAAGACGATTAGTAATGGCGTCATGGCTTTGATTGGGTTGCGTTCTTAGGCTGTTCAGGAGAAGTACTTGAAGGTTTCCTGTGAAAGGAAGACTCGTAGCAGATGAAGTTTCAGATAATACCGGCACCGCAAGGGATTCGTTTGTCAAAGTCGTTGTCAAGGCGCCTGTGCTTGTTAAGGTGGTTCGCGTGATCGTGTTGTTGGTATCAAAAAGCCGAATGACAAAGCTTTCTCTTGCGTCATGAGCTGCAGTGAAAGTAGATGTAGCTAAAGGTACCCTGGTAACCTTATCACCCTGCTTCTGTACGTTTCTAGTCTCTTCATCGCGTCGCATCCGCGCCGCTTCTCTCCTCCTCCGCGCCATGACAGCCATCACGACCTCCATCAGCCTCCCACCATGCGAAGTGCCGCCGCTCAATACCCCTGCGGCCTCCGCGAGGTATCCATGGCGCACGAGTGCCTCAACCAAGTTTGCGCGAGCGTCGCGCTGTAGCCGCCTCCGCCGCCATCGGTGCTTCTGCTCCGTGCTCCATACAAGAGAGTCTTCTTCAGCGAGTTTGAAAGCAGTGTGTGGGGATGAAAGGATCGGGATGGGCTGCAGTACGAGTTGGTGGTAGAGCTCAAGGACACGTTCGAAGCTGCCTTTGAGGGACGGGTGTCGCGCGTAGGCGCGCATGACTGCGAGACGGGATTTAGCGACGAGTGCAGGGTCTGAGAGGAGATTTTCGTCGGTTTGCGGTAATTGCGAAGGGGCCGAAGAGTTGGTGGTGACAACGCGGGCGAGGGAGGCTTCGCTCAAAAGTTGATAAGCGGCATCAATATCTCCAATATCAATATAAGCCTGAACAACAAGATGGATGGTCTCTTGAGTGAGACGGAATGAGGATTCTGTTAGTTTGCCTGGCTCCGATTGTGAGGACTCAGTGAGATCAAAAAGCTGCAAGATGTATCTTCTTGTCTGCAGGGGCATGCCCATTTTTGCAGTGTGCTTGATCAAAATGTGGAAGGTTCGGAGATTGGGAGAGCAATGTGGAGTGTTGTTCATTGTCGAGAGAAGGGATTGCACGCGGGCAATGTTGTTTGTATAAAGGGCGTGGCGCAGGAGCGTGTTGTAGGTGTCTGTCGCTGGTTGCACGGTCGGTAGGTTCAGGGATGAAGGAGACTTGTTGAACATGTCTCGGAAGATATCGTCCGATGTCGCCACATTGTTTTGACGGAGTGAGCGAGCGAGCAGTGCGTTCCAGACGATTCGAAGGGATGCTTGCGATGCCGATGCGAATACTGTTTCTGATGAAGGATTGGGGGCGGAGACGGACGGAGAAAGGGCCGAGGCAATGAGCGAGTGCATCGCGGCATCGTCGGGGACATCTGACCGAGTCTTTGTCTTTGCAAGTGCCGCCGCCACGGCCGCGCGCTGAGAGAACCTGGCAGATCACGAGAAGGGTTGTGTTAAGCACTGTCGTGCCAGCTGGGATGGTTGCGGCTGCCGGGCAGCGGAGGGAATGGACCGACCTGACTGGCACGAGCTCCGACCCAGCATCGACACGCTTCAACAAGGCCAGGGCCTCCCTCGCGCGGCCTGCCGTTGCCATGCGCACCACCCTGCGACCGGTCTCTGAGCCTGCTGCTGCTGCTGCTGCTGGCATCGCGGCACGCTTTCGGTGGGTGACTGCCGACTTCTCTTTTCTGAAAATGCGCTTGCCCGCCTCGATCCCGGCCCGGATGCCAACACCCTCCGTGCTGCGACACATAGCGTTCCCGCCGCCGCCCGCCGCCTTCCGTCCCTCGCTCTCCGTCGACGGCGAGCTTCGGCCCCCGCGCATCAACTTCCGCTTGCAGGAACGCATCCGGAAGGCCTGTCTCCTCGCCGACATTGACCCCAGCGCGGTTGTCGGCCTGCCCGAGAAGCAACCTTCAAAGATGCCCAAATCTACTTCGCAATCCCCGCGCATCAAGATGCCCAAGGGTGACCCGAAGCTGATCAAGGCCGTCGAAAGGTGTGCATTAGCATAATCTGACTTCTGACATCCATCCAAATGGCCTTACTTGGACATGGACCATGATTGTGATGCGTGAACAAACCAATATAGCCCATGATGGTTCAGAAAGCTGAATTCAACAACACCAACTACAGGCAATACAACATCGAAGAGAACATGGCGAAAATGGGCAACAGAATCAAGGAATGGAAAGCGGTGCGTTTCTACGCTGTGCAGGACAGAGTATCACAATTCCACTTATTTTTTTTATCCTTCTTTCAGGAAAAGCTCAAGGCAAAGGCGGGCAAGCGATCGGAACTTCCATTCTAAATGTGATTGAATCGTTGGCCTGGTGGGTGGATGGTTGGGTCAGGTCAATATGAAATAAAGGCCTCCATTCGTTGCTCTGGTTAAAGAATGAACAAACGCAGTACGCAATAGACACATCTGTTCGGACCTGGATGGTTATGAAAGGATCTTTGTGACAGAAGGTTTTAAGTGAGCATGTTTCTGAGGAATTTAAGTGGGATTTGGATCGACCTCACTTGAAATTGTCTGTTCTCGATGAAGGGGCACGCGCTCCTCTTGCTTATCTACGCATTGGCCGCGCTGGCTTCACAAGATCCACTACAATTCAAGAATCAGTCCTCCATCACTTTCGCGATTGTGGGGCCCTATGGATGGTAACACGATCGTGTTGTTGTCTTAAACATTTATTCGATTCTCGCCCCGCCAACCGCTTCATGTAGGATCCATGGCTTTAACTACAATGGTACTCAAGTCAGAGAGGGAAATGAAACGGTGGATGTAGCGCGTCTGAGCAACATCAACAATTGGAACTACGACCAATGGTGGTTTTGGAATCAGCAGGCGGTCGTCTTAGCGATTGAACAAATCAACCGAGATGCACATATTCTTCCTAACACCACCATCAAGATCAAACGCTTCAACACGGTTCCCAACAAGAATGCCAAAATGGGAGCCTACGATGCGCTAGGATCAAGATTGGCTGAGGAAATCCCGACAAAGCACTCCGATGTGGTGGCTGTAATAGGAGAATTCTTCTCGGAAACAACAGTGAATTCAAATGAAATCTATTCTCATTACCAAATTCCGTTCTGCGGTGGAATGCAGGGAGACACAAGATTGTGGAACAGGCACAATTATCCTTATAACTTTCAGACATTGCCATGTAATGCATTGAAAACCAAGCCATACAACTCACTAACATGTTCTGACCAACAGTTACCTCATTTATGAATCCTTTTCAAATTATCCTCAAAACTTGGAATGTTACACAAGTCGCCTTCCTGAGCGCAGGAAGGCTAAGTCAACCATACACTCGTACGCAATACACCTTCCTACACTAAAATTCACATTCTAAACCAAAAATCTATTTTCAACAGTTGAAAGCAACATAATCTTTTCTTTGCGCCAGAAAGGTATCTTTGTAGCTGCTAATTTTCAGATTGGTGCGGTTTCAGCAAAATTTATGGCTGACACCATCGAAGCCTCAAACATCAGGTTTACTAAAAAACTTCGTAATGGTGTTATTAATATATGGAAATACTAAGGTACATTATTATGTATGCTACTCCTGACATTGGTGCCAAGATGTTTTACAACTTTGCACACAAGTTGAAAAGACTTGTGGGACCTGAATATGTCTGGATTACCGTCAATCCACTCATTCCAAATCTAAACGCAACAGCTGAATGGGGTCCAAAATATTTTGAGGCATCAAAGGGGGTGATTTGGGTGAACGTTGAGGACCCTATTTTGGCAAGTCCTTATACAGCGGAGCTTTATGCCAAATATACCAATGTTCTGCAATCTTATCAGAAAAAATGGGGGTTAGTAAGATGGATCATCCTCCAAGTTTGATAATAGAGCTGTAATACAGGCCTGTCTTCGACGAGAGCACTTTTATCAATGACTTTAATGTTCCAGGAATGATTGATTGTGCTTACTTGATGGCTATTGGAATCCAGCAACTGCTGCAGAGACATGACATTGGGGTGGATCAGCTAAGGTCTGAAGCGGTCAAGCCGCTGTTGAATTGGACTCTATTCCAGAACACAGGTTTTTCCAACACAAAAACGTGTGGAAAAGCTTTCTAATGACATCTCGTAGGTTATAGGGGTCTTTCTGCCGATCCTCTTATCCTGACCAGCCATGGAGATTGCCTTTCGTAAGTCCATACCTTTTATTAAGAACGACATTTTAACACCCCAGATCAGGTCAGCTGCAATTTATTATTTTGATGGAACTGGGGATTCGACTGGAGTCGGTAAGTGGTGCGTATTTCTGTCAGTGTCGTTTCTGACCAGGATGAGTAGCTTTCGGATATACCAACTTGGATATGACAAAAATTTTGTACTTCAACGGATCCAGACCCAAATTCTTTGATGGTAAAAGTTTCTGTCATTGAAGGGTTGAAACTAATGGAAGGGCCAGGCTCGTCGATTCCACCTTCCGATGGTGCTGGGTTTATAACTACCATGAGATTCTCCTCCCCACAAGTGGCCTTTCTTTGGTTTTTTTGTGGTGCCGGTATTTTGGTGTTTTCAGCTTTCGTTGCTCTTGTGGGATTCTGCTGGAAGGAAGAAGCAGTCCGATCGGGTTCTCCTCGATTTTTGGTGATTTTGGCAATTGGAGGACTTCTGTCTTTCGTGGGAAACATTCTCTACATTGTGCCTCCAAGCATAAGCTTCTGCCAAGCGAGAGTATGGCTTCAGTTAACTTCATACTCAATCATGGTTGGTGCCGCAGTGACCAAAAACTGGAGGTTGCAGCGTGTATTCAATGCAAAAGTGAAGCTCAAGCGTGGAGCAAGGCTGGAGTGGATATGGCTTGGGATTCTTTTTGCCATCGTCTTACTTGAACAGCTTCTTCTCATCCTGTGGGTTAGGTTTACCAAGCTACGAGTCATCACCAAATTGGTTTCTGCCACACAAACCTATCAAGCATGTGTTGCGCAGTCAAATAACTGGGAATACGCGTTTTGGGTGTACAATGGCTTACTTTGGTTGGGACTTATTCAAGTCACCTACACGACCAAAAATGTTGGCCCCACACATTCTGAATTCTCCATCCTCCTTCTATCTTCTGTGCTAATCACACTGGGTGCCATCCTTCTACCATCCAGAGATGAATTGGAAGCAAATATCAACGCCGCATTCTTACAAGCGGTCATTGTTTGGGTGGGGACCATTGTACCAATATCTATGCAGATGGCACAACGTGGACTGGGAATTTATCAAGAAGTTTTTGGCGGGACGGCGAACAACGTATATAATGACATAAAGGAGGCGTGGCGTCCTTCGGAGCAGGCAACAACCAAACGACAAACGTCCTTGCATCCAACATCCAGAAATCCATCTCAAGTTCAGAGAACGTCAATTGATCGAACAAAAGAGATTAATCTTGCTTTTGGGATCGTTACCGTAAGTGACACTTGCATGACTGTTAATTTCAAAGTTGGAGCGCTGACACTTCGAAATCAGTACGATGTCGCTTGTCAACTCCATCAAACGTATTGGTATCACAGGTGGCAGCGTGGCGTAGTTGCTGTCATGTCAGTTGGTGCGAATAAGTATATACAATTCCTACCTCGAAGGAGAGATGTGGCATCTCCTTCTGTTGCCTACATTTTCAGCCCTCAAAGGACTGCTGTACAGCTGGTAGAGTTGAATGAGAACACTTTGGAAGTGAAAGTGAAAGCAGGGAAGTTGATTTTAGAATTTTTGGACCAGAACATGTCAGTCGCCTTTGCTGAGAAGGTAGCAGAAGTGACCAACTTAACTTTCCTCAAGGGAAAGAATGGAGGATGATGGAACAGTAGAAGAAGCTTCACGAAATGGGGGAAGAGTTTGAAAAATGCAAATATCCATGGCTCTATTTATTTTGCTTTCACACTTCGTCGTCCACCCACAGTGAAGGCGACAATTCCAAAATCCAGCCGATGATACGACGAACTATCAACGACACGTTCGACTTTGACGGAGAACACACGCCTCCGCAGCCGCAGGAGGAGGCAGAGAGCGAAGCCGAATCTTCTGATGATGCAGATGTAGATGCCGGCTCGGAGGCGGATGCTGGGCGAGTGACGCGCGCCAAAACGGGGTCCATCAAGATCTTTGTGCGCGTGCGGCCGCCACGCGCGAACGATGCGAGGCTACACATGACTCCAGGGCGCTATTATTGCTCGGGTGACGGTGGCGAGGACGAGGCACCCAAGATCGGGTTCCGGATTCCGAGGGACGCGGAACAGGGGCTCATCAACAACCAGAGGGAGAACTTTGACTACCGCTTCAACCGCGTTTTTGACAAGGATGCAACGCAGGAGGAGGTTTTTGATCACGTGGCAAAGGACGTGGTTTTGAGGTGAGTGCTCGCCAGCGAGACACCCTTCTCACCACATTCTTGATTTAGCGCGCTAGAGGGCTACAACGGAACTATTTTCGCATATGGACAGACTGGTTCTGGAAAGACATTCACAATCACTGGCGGTGCAGAGCGTTACACGGATCGCGGTCTCATCCCGCGCACTCTGCAATTCATCTACAAAGAGGCCAAATCCCGAGTCGGGCATCACTACGAAATTGGAGTCTCATACCTTGAGATTTATAATGAGACGGGTTACGATCTGCTGGACACGACGCGCGACGCGAAAAAGCTGGAGGACTTGCCCAAAGTTCGGCTACAAGAAGACGAGTCGCACACAATCCACTTACAAAATTTGTCCAATGTTACTGTAACAAGCGAGGAAGAAGCCTTGAATTTACTTTTTGTTGGGGACACCAATCGGATGATTGCGGAAACGCCTTCCAATCCGGCTTCGTCACGTAGCCACTGCATATTCATAATAACGATTGTCGGAAAGCGAACTGGAGACGATCGAATGTGGAAAAGCAAACTCCACTTGGTGGATCTTGCCGGGTAGGAAGACCAGTTTCGGCCTGCGACCCATAACATCTCATATTCAACAGGTCCGAGCGAACTTCTCGCACAGGAATTACGGGAAATCTCTTCAAAGAAGCATCCTATATCAATCTGTCTCTTCATTATCTTGAACAGGTTATTGTCGCATTGCACGAAAAGCATCTCGGCAAGCGCACCCATATCCCTTATCGAAACAGCATGATGACTTCACTTCTGCGTGATAGTCTCGGCGGAAACTGCATGACGACGCTGATTGCCACGGTGGCTCCGGAAGATGAGCTTATTGAGGAGAGTATTAGTACATGCCGTTTTGCACAACGCGTGGCGCTCGTGAGCAACCGCGCGCAGGTGAATGAGGAAGTTGATCCACAGAAGATCATTGCGCGATTGAAGAGGGAAGTGACCCGATTGAAGGCAGAGTTGAGGATTGCCAGAGGGGAAACTGGCGAGGAGGGCGACGACCTACCAGACTATGAGAAGGATAGGTAAATATATGCCCTTCATGCTGATTTTATTGAAGAATTCTTCTCAATCAGAGTGAAACTCGCAGTTGATGACTACGTCGCGGACTCTTCGAGTGACGCGGCCCTTATTTTCAGCGATGCTAGAAAGATAGCGGAAGCATATCGGATAATGAAGGTTTGTTTTTCGATTCAATACGCATTCTGTAATGCTTATTTGGGCAGGCGTACATTCTCGAAAGGAGGCAAAGTGGGGAGGCTGCTGCGCACAGTCATGCCACATCACAAATACTACCTCAACCGAATACGTACGAAATTTCCAGTCAAGAGGCTGAGAAACTGAAAACGCTTGTTGCGCATCGAGACAACGAAATCAGTGAGTTTATAATGCATTTCGAAGTATTTTGCCTCACACCCAAATTGGTCAGACGTACTGATTGGGATGATCAACAAGTATAAAGCTCAAGTAGGAGAAAGCAAGCTTCTTGAATTGAAGGAGGTTGATATCATGACACAACCAAGTGCAACATCTTCAAGGATATCCCACTTGAAACCATCTGCGCCTAAACCAAACCTTGCTGCTTCAATACCCCGTCTAACAGCAGATAAAGCAAAATTATTTGAAAACTTTAAACTTGAATATCCTGGAACAACATGGATTGATGAACAAAAATGTGCTTTAAAACTCAAGTATGCAGAAGCTAAAAAACTGGGGGAGCAGGCAAATACCTTCAGGATGAATATCAGTGAGTACTACGAGCACTTCACGAATTGAATCTGAAGGACTGTCCGATAGAGCATATTAAGGACAAATTGGCTGAGCCCGATGACGGAAGCAATCAAAGTCTGGCAGAAAAGCAGGATTTGCGCGAGTCAATTGCAGAAAAAGTGTTCAAGTGAGTTTCTTCAGGATCTTAACCACGCGATGCACAAAACCTAACGTTTGGTTTGGCAGATACAAGTGCGCCTACCAAAACCTCAAAGAAATGAAGCTAGAGATTGATCACATGGAGCACCTCCTTGAACAGGCGAGGATACGACTGTCGCGTGCATTTGAGCAATGGTATGAGGAGGTTCATCTTGCAACTTGCAAAATATCGCCATCAGCATCACCTGCGCCTCCAATGCATACAGAAGATTCATCGTCACGCGAATCTGATTTTGGCAGAGTTTCAGCAATAATTTCAAGCAATTCAGCTTCATCGGTTGCTCCAACATCCTTGACGCTGGAGAATAATCAACGACCTCGAAGTGCATTAGATGAACGCGTTTCAAACATAAGGAAAGCTCACACCGCGTTCATATCAAATTCTGCGAGTCCGTATTCCAGCACGTCGACCTTGTTCCTCAATGATCCCTCACCTCGCCCTTCAGCATCCCCGTCAGTCGAAATGATGGACCGAAAACCACCTCCCGTTGCATCCCTATCTTTAGCCGGAGGAGCAGGATGGACTTCTCAAGCACCACGTCTTTCCTGTCCAGGAAGAAGTATGAGCAGCCTGTCCTACTCTGTGACCACACTGCAAAACCAATCACCGCGTGTTCACTCGGCGTCATCGTCACGGCCTTTGACACCAGCTATATCCTCAACATTGCGGCCGCTCAAAGGAGTTGGTGAAGGGATGATAGACAAATCTGTTGAGAGTGATATCGCAGCCTTTTACGAAGCCCGGGAAGGTTTGTTGAGAAGTAAGGGAGTGCCAAAAAACACGTCCTCATTTATTGGGAGACTGTTTGACAAGCAGCAGCAGTAAAGTAAAAGGGCCCATGTTTTTTTTGGTCTCGCTTTAGATGAATCCCTTCGCGTGCAGCTCGTTTCCAATTTGCTTGATCCGTTTCCATCCATCCTTCATTGACGCCTCGTTTGTATGCACGCTGGCATTTTTGGTGATGAGAGGGAATGGATGCGGCGCGGCAGATCCCACCAAGACGCCTGCGTCACACTGGCCAACATTTTCAATGGATATGGAGTCGCCTGAGCCTTCGAAAATGAGAAGTTCATTGCAAGGAACCAGTTGGCCATTCACTCGCGCGTCTCCAGCGTAAACGACCGCCCATGAGGTGCTGTGTCCTGTTCTGAACGTGTGTGCAAATGACGCACCCGGGGAAACTGTGACATCGAGCGTGTCGATCGAATCAGCTGGCACGTCTCTGATGGGTGAAATTGCGCCCTTAAACTGGCCACTGAGAACGCGCACAGTGATGGATTCCGCAGACACGGTGGGCACATCTTCAGGAGCCACAAACTGCGAAAACGATGGGCCATCTTCGACTTTGGGAGGAAGCGCGATCCATAGCTGAAATCCCGTATAATCTTCAGCCTTGGGTGCCACTGGATCGTCATCAAGTTCGGCTAAATGCCAAGCTCCCCCTGAGCCGATCGCCATCAGCTTCCTCTCCCGTCAAACAAGACGTTTTACCTCCCGATCGCATCCACTCTACGCCCTTTGGCGGTAGAAAGCCGCGAACGCCTTCAGTGTCGATAAACTTAACGCGATGGCCTAGTTGGTACGAAAGCGTTGCAACGCCTGTGCCCAGCATATGTGAGGATCCACACTGTCGAAAGTATTAGCAAGGAAAACGGTTAATCATACCCGAGTGCGGATGGTATCCAAAGCCAAACTTGCTTTCTTTCCCGCCATTGCCAGAGAGAACTTGATCCAACAGCACAAACGGCTTCAAAATTTCACCGTGACCGGAACTGTTGGGGCTGATCAGACGGTGTACGGTGCCGCTCGCTCCGTGGAACGAATGAGCTGGGCTGATTTGTGTCAAAGTACGCAATCTGGACATTTTTTGTAACCCCTCCAGTCAATCACTTTTCCTCACACCACTCCATCGCATGTTCAGATTGATTATATTGGCTTATGTCTGACGTTTACTGGGAAAGGTCCATACACCACCGAGTCGCACTTGCCCGCACATTCTTATTGATTACGCCACCAAACCTAAACGCTAGCAAGATGCGACCTAGCGAGCAAACGGGGACGGTAGGTAATCTTTTCTGATGGCGCGGAGGCGCCCCATGGATCCACCGGCTGCAACAGGGTCAAACCGGTTGTAGAAATCGAGTCCCCTTGTGTCTTGTGCCTCATTAGTGGCTCACATCGTTCCTCCCATTTCCAAGAAATATTTTCCGAAAGCAATTGCAAAGGAATTGCATATACGAATCAACCCTCAAACCTACCCAACAAATGCACCGGCGTAGTTATAATCTCAAACAAACGAGGCAGCGCCCGCAGCGTTGTCACATCCGCCGACCCCCTTCGCCACGCCCCTCCCCTGCAACGCCTCGCTCAGGAGCGGCGGGAAAGTAAACGCGGCTGCCATGGTCAAGCTGTCGCGGAATCCAAAGCAGGCGTAGGCCGCGAGGCCAACGGGGCGCGGTGTGCCCTGCCCGAACCAGCGCGTAAGCAGGTGAGGCCCGTGTTGGCGGTGCTGCTTGCGATGAGCTTGGGAATGGAGGGATCCACGCGCATACGCTTAGATGATGTGTCGGTGACGTTCGTCCGCGACTTCTCCGTGCGAGGGGGGTTGTGGAGGTGAAATTGAAAGTGTCAGGTTGAGGGGCATACCACAGCATAGGTGAGACTGTAGACTAAATACGGCAAGAACAGAAGGCGGGCGCATGTGGATCCAGGGCCGGGTAAGGAGAGTTGCGAAAACCTCGCCAAGGCCCTTGACAGAGTCCGTTTTCCGCTAAAGTTGGAGATAAGGCTCTGGTCGATGATGGCGACAATTTGAAGACGATCGTCATGTAAAGGCAGAGAGATGTCAGGCAGTTGATCCACGCATGGGCGGTCTTGGCTTCAAACCAAGACTGGTCACGCCCGCTGTGCACGCCCCCGCAAGAATATCCGCGGCCACACTCCCGTAAAACGCGTTCTCGAATCAGATAATCGCATGGCCTCGAGCTGTTGTGACGTCATTGCAACGGTCGTTGCCATTCTCGAGCATTTTGTGGGGATATAGCTAAGAAAAACAACGCTCTCGGACCAACGCGCCTGCTCGACAGCAGGTGACGCCACTGCCATTCCAAATTTTTATGATACAAAAACTCTTCAAAAAAGTATTCGAGACCCCACATAGTAATCGCGGTGGTCGCTCGTGCTGTTGTGGCGGAGGAGTCGCATCTGCTTCAGAGGACGACTGCAAATGAACGCGCACGCCCAACTGCGGATCGCCGCCGAGAAGTCCGTGCAGGAATGCAAAAAAAAATGAAATTCTACAAAAAAATTAGAAATTCCATACAATAGAAACAAAACCCCCCTTTCATTTTTCAAACAAACAGAGTTCGTATAGCGCCTTTAGCTGTTTGTGACTTGCGACAGGTCGGACATAGCTTCTTGCCCGAGTGCTTGAAGGCATCGTTCAGGCAGGGCCGACAAAAGATGTGGCCACAGATGGTGGATACAAGCTCCACGTCTGCATCGGGGGTGGACATGCAGATGGCACATTTCACGCGCGCCGGGCCTTCAGGTTCTGTTGAAACAGGAGGAGGAATAAGAAGTGAATCCTATGGGACACCCTACAAGCAGCCAAGGCAAGGGTGCCTACCTGCTGGAGCGGGTACATAGACAATTTTGGGGGGAGCTATCTGTTGTCGTTGCGGTGGAGGTGAGAGGATCCGTGCGCTGTATGGATGGAATCTGCTAAGTAAGCCACTAAGCATGCCTCCGGCATGGCTTGATGGAGGGACAGGGTGTGGAGGGGGGAAATTGTGGTGATCAAGTCTGTTTTGGCGCAGGATATCTGATTTGACATGTTTCATCGTTGCATGTGCAGGGGGAAGGTCATCTTTATGAACCCACATTAAGAAACCAACATACCATTCAGGATGGAAGCAAAGTTTGAGCTTGGGGGAGATTCTGGCCGGGACAGACGAGGTTGTTGCTGTTGCCGAACAATGGGCCTTGAGGAGCCAACAAAGACGACTTCCTCGTCCTCGTCGTCGCTTGCGACAAGAACCACGTCGTCGTTGTTATTGTCAGAGAGTGGTAGATTTGAATGTGGCTGCTGTTGTTGTTGCGGCCAGGGAGGTGGGATGCTCGCGAGGCTCTCGCCCTGACTGTGGCCCTGAGCAGGGACAGAGTCCTCCGAGTCCGACAGAGCCAGCACCGACCCAGCCTCGGTCGCCCCAGTCCCGGCTGTCCCAGTCCCAGCCTCAGCCGCTGGCTGCAGCCGCCGCCGCCGCTCGCGCGCTTCACGGATGCGCCGCCGTCTCTCGTCCACGCTCGCGGCCTCCGGAGACGACGACGACGCTACGCTGACAGGACCGCCGGCACTCGATGACATCGTTGTTGTTGTTGGTGGTGGTGTTGTTCGTTGTCGCAAGATGCTGATTTTGTGCTCATCGGACCCACACCCGCGTCCACCGCCAACATCCCCTCCATGCGTTCTCTCTCCCGCACGTGGTGCTGTCAGTGACCTGCGTTGCCATTGCCACTGTTTTGGCACGGCTCCCTTGAGGCGCGCCCTCGACTCTGCCACTGAAACTTCTTTCTAATTCACTAATATCCCCTGTAGGACTCGCATTCTTTCTGTGAGATAACGTTGATTCAAGCAGTGGTAAAGGCTACATCAGTGTGTCTCGCAACGTCGCTCGTATTGAAAACCACGTGCATTCTGTTCAAATTGTTTCTGAGTTAAAAATGGCGCAAAACGCTTGCTCTTCTAAAACGGAAAGCGGAAGGGAATGGGAAAGCCCGAGCGATAACCAAGAAACGACAGAGTCGGAGTTAGCAAAAACCCTCACCCAGCTTGTCACGTGCTACAGCGGCGCGTGTGAGAAAGACGCCACAGTGTTGGACTCCACATCTGGCAGATGGATGGTCGAAGCGGGGCCAACCTCCTATCGTATCAT
>MU614777.1:0-39251 GCA_025201725.1 Chytriomyces sp. MP71
CGATTTACATCGTAAGCCTGCTGCAGCTCCTGGAACTTGTCCTTTGCGCTTGGGTCTTTGTTCGTGTCTGGGTGGTATTCCTTCGCCTTTGCGTAGTATGCCTTTTTAATGTCGCTTGCGGAGGAAGATTTAGTAACTCCGAGCAGATCGTAAGGGTCCTTTTGCTTCTTCGCGAGCGTTCGTGCTGTCGAATGAAAAGCGAAGCTTAGAGGTAATACAGAGGTAATATTGGGGACCTGAGTCGAACCTGAGACGTGAAATGCAGCAACTTTATGGATAGGGACAGGCGCGAGACGGATCCTTGCAGCGGGGGATGGCCTCAGCACCGGACGCAGACCAGCGATCATTTCTTTTTTGACGTGTTTCCAAAAGTGCAAAGTTGCGTCGAATCGGATCGAACGCGCGCGAACAGGCGACATGCGTCCAAGAGTAGTTCTTGCGCTGAGTTGTGGCGTCGACGCGTCCATTTCTGCCCTGTTTCTGCGTGCACTGGAAAGACTGACTGTCGGCCCTTCAACACGCACCATCTGACCAAAAGCTATCCAACAGTCCGTCGAACTCCACATTATCTTTATGCACAACTGGGACAGTGGAGGAGAACTGCGCCCCGCATCAATAAAGTTTGGTGTGTTGGTTGCTTATTGGCGAACATACCTTCAGGCTCTGCTGCAACTTTCTCCTCTGAATTTCCATTGAATTCGGATATAGAGTTATCGTGTAAGTCTCGGAATTTGTGATCATTCGGAAGTTAAATCGGACGGCAATCCTTCAGATTTGATAGATGTTTACTGAGAACGCAACTCGTATTCGGCCATGACGAGAACTTTGTCCCGATGGCAGGCCAGTTGACCCCTTTTGGAAACAGCTGTGAAGGAAAATCGACTATGAGGTCGAAGACTTGCGCAATGATTTTACTTGGAACAAGTGTGAACGCCAGTCCGTCGATGTATCTTCGCCGACGTCACTATGTCTATCGGTGTTATGATCACGGATTGGTGAGGCGGACTGGTCGATGAGTCTTGTTTCTTTTGTATTCATGAAATGATAGAAGCATTTTTCTTTTGACTCTTGTGACTTTTAGTTCATCAAAATCATGTCGACCTCTGAGCGGACGAACTCCCCCTTCACTGAGGCTGCACCAGTCGTCTCAACCTCAACCTCCCAGCCAGCTGCGGCACCAGCGTGCAAGCCATGCTGCGCATGTCCAGGTGAGAGATCCGCCGAAGCAGGATGCTCCTGCTGAACGCATCGCCGGGCACTTCGGCACAATAGACACGCGCGCGGTGCGCGACGAGTGCGTCATTACTTACGGGGAAGAAAGCGCAAAGTGCCAGGAACTCATTGCAGCGCATCAGGACTGTATGCGCAAGATGGGTTTCAACATCTGAAGTACCCTAATGCATTCGAAATACATTCGAAGTCGACACTCTCCATGCCATTTCATTTCAGTTCAGCCTGTTTCCGCTAATTGGTTGTTTCTGTCGTCCCTGTCGTGGCCCTGCATCTACCACGCATTCTGACACACGCAAGGAATAAATCTGTTCCATCATACTTGAGTCTGACCAGTATGAGCTATACAATTTAATTTGTGTCGGTCGTCGCGTGACGGGGTGTTTGCAAACAAGGGAAGTGCCAGAGAGCGATGTCAAAACGTCGTCGATCTGAAACCCATAGACGGTAACGAAAGCGCGTCACATTAGACAGCTGGTATAGACGAATGCATATATTGGCTAATTCGCCACGAATACATTCAACGCGCCGAATAATACACGATATCCCCCGCTCTTGACAGTCGCGCGTATTTGAGTAATAAGAGGTCGAGCTTCTTCTTGTTCTCTGCCAGATCTTCAATGTAGGGCCTAATGTCGTTCGCGGCCCACTTGCGGCGGATGGTAAAGAGATATTCAAGCCGCTCCTTTGGCGATGCGGGAAGTGCTGATTTGCTGAGAATGAAAACAATGTCAAAACGGGTAAGAAAGTGAGTAACGACAAAGGGTATACTGACGGAAAGTACTTGATGGTTTGGTTCAAGTCGCCTTCAATCAAGTAAATCCCCTGAAAATGGTTGTGAGTGGGAGTGAGGTTGAGTCTCATCGTTCGCACCTGCAAGTGGTCAAGGGACAAATCAAAACTACTTGGCGTTGCTTTCCTCCATAGTTTCATGAACTCATTGATGGGCGTGTTCTGCGCCTGTCATCATAGTCAACAATATGGCGCGGCATCCCATGTGAGCTTGAACATACCTCCAGGGACATCAGTGTTTCAGAACCAGTAATTCTGCAGATTTTGCGATGTGACAGCGCGTAGATTCCACTCCCTGCGAGTCAGTAATCATCAGCCAAATCCGCATGTTCCCTTACACGCAAAACCAACCTGCCACTGTCTCCTCCCCGACGAGTGTCAAACAGTGCTCAATGACGGGATCAGGAATTTCATGCTCCGCCATCATGTCCAGCGCATCTTGCTTGGTCAGAGCATTGGTGTCCTTATCGAAGATGTCAATAGCCGCAATAAAGAGTTGGATAAATCTGCGTGAGACGATGCATGAGAGGTTTGATCTTGACAAGGGATTGAGTGGGATTATAGGAGTCGATTCATTCTTGTTGCATCAAAAGAGTCATCCGCGCCGAGCCTTTCCAAATCCGATGCGAATACGGTTTGTTTCATGAGGCGTCTCCTCGCATCGCATTGCGTTCAGCTTCGTGTCAACAACTGACCAGTGTTCATGCCCCCATCCCACAAAAACACAAATCTAGAGCCTGACAATCGTCATACTCAACTGATTCAAGAATACGGGATCTACAGTCCTCACACATGCGTCAAACTCAAACGCGCCACACTCCTCCAAGGCGGCGCGTATCTGCGTATCGCTCGCTTGCACCACCTCGTACAACTGAGCAAGTGACACACGGGGTCCCCTGGCGTGATCCATCGAGAAAGCACAGTCCGCGAGCAATGCGCGAACGTGGGCGACTGCGGCAGCAGTGGATGCGGGAGCGAGTTCTGCGTAGACGGATAGTGTGGAAACGACGCGGTCTTCTTTTGCCAGAAGGAGCGTATTTGAGGTGGAGACGAGGCGGACTGTACTTTGACGTTAGGCAGTTCTATGCATTGCAGCCCCAGTCTGTCCCCCAATAACCCAAACAATAATAATAGCAATATGCAATAAACAACAAACATGCACCTGAATAGGCGGTATTGTGCGCGCAGAGAACGGCGTCGCTGTCGCAGCCGCCGCGAATAACGAGGGGCGTCCCGTCACCGCTTTCAAACAGCGCCGCAACGTCCTTCGGCAGCTCGAGCAACGTGTAGTCGTACTCCGCGTCAGAGGAACTCGTCACCATTGGCTCGAAGTACAGCTCCATCTTCAAACAAGAAAGGCAGAGGTTTCGGACAAATTATGAACCTCTAAGGAGTGATGAGACGAAAGGTGAACAAGAATCTTTGCATGTCTACTTAAGAGAATTACAGAGACTACTTGCTACATGTTTCTCTCGACTGAGGTCTCAGCTAATCACGCCCAGGAGGACATCAGCTCCAAAATCATTTTATTCCTGGGTGCTTCACTCACCATATACAACAAAAAGCGTATGCTTTTATTCGCACTCATCTCTCTTCAATTCTTTCACACGCAATGGAGTAAAATTCATCAACGAAAGCCTCCTTCGCGGAGTCCCATTCCCTCCCTTCCGTCCCGAAAAGATGCCCCCTTTCGCGACTGACTCCGCACCTTCGCCCTGTGCAAACGGTGGCGACGGCGACGGCGTTTTGTTTGAACTCAAAGACACAATCCGGCTGGAGCTGGGTGAAGATTTGAGAAATTTGGCCGGAAAGCGCGGTTGCGGCTGCGGTTGAGCTGCTTCCAGCGGGGAAGGAGATGTAGAGGTGGACCCAGCAGCGAGAGGGCTCTCGCTGCGCACTGTCACTGTCCAACTTGGTAACGGAACGCCTGCTCCGTCCACGCACTCTCCCTCATGGTTAAGTAAAAGTTCGGGCATTGGTGCAGGCACATCTTCAGATCTGGAAAATCTTTCGCTTCCAAATACAGCCTCTTGCAAGCTGAATTCCCGTCGTCGTGACGACACCCGACTTCCTTCATTGGCACCTTGCGGGCACGGCGTCATGCTTCGTCGTTGCGGGGACATTTGAATTATACTGTTACGGGAAGCCGGCCGGCGATCCAGTGTCATAGCGCCGTCAAATATTTTGAAATGCTCATGAAGTGGAGTCCGAGGAAGTTCTTTCTCCATGTCGTTGAGGGTATCTTCCGGAATGTTGCTTGAAGCAAATGCATCCAAAACCGTGTCGCTTTTGCTGAGAAGGAGCGAAAGGCCCGTAATCCATGAACGATGGTCGGCCCAGTTTAGGGGGATCATCTTCACCATTCGTTTTGTAGAGATGATTTCAATAGCGTGCGAGGAATTCGGTGGATAGTTCTTGTTCCAGTTGGGTGTGGCATCAAATGATCCGGTTGGATTTGTTGAGTTTGTTCTTGGATCGGTCCATTTGATGCTCCGAATATATACTGTGAAATTATACTATCAGATGCAAAAAAAGCACATGAACGATTTGAAAAGTACCTGTTTTCGCGGATTTCTGCTCGGATGTCGTGCTCGTGGCTGTGGAAGACCAAGACAGGGTTCGATTATATGGGTCCACCCAAAAGAATCTATGTGTCGCGGTAAACAATGGAAGTACTTGACCAGCTATTTACCTTAGGTGGGGCTTCTTTCCATGACGATTGAATTTGAGGAACTGTGTTTGAAGTGAGATGACGTAAAAGCAAGCAATCAAGAAAACGTACCCAAGTTCCCACCATGGTGGCAGTAAGGGCCTCAATTGCAGTCGCATCATACTGAACGTACTCTTGCGTTTGGTGATCAAAAGTTACCTCGCTTCGATGCCGGACCATCCTGCTCCTCTCAGCTGCACTATTGTAGTACATGAAAGAGCCATTATTCATCTGTGCGAAAGCGCTCTTGTTTGTGTTGGTATTCGGATCCACTTGACGATTGGATGTGTAAGACCAAAAAGCCAAGGTTACGATGGAAGCCTCACCAATTCCGCTTCGTATCGAAGTCCCTCGTGAGCTGGTCAATGACATGTCCCCTGCGACTAGTGAAAAATCGTCAAATGGAGCTGAGGGGCCTCCAACCGTGCCGCCACCGCCTCCGAAGGTATCAAAGTTCTCCAACTCATGCAAAATACTCGTAGATTCTAGTTGCTTTCTCTGTGTGGGGGGGTCATGCAAAAGCAAACCATAACCCTCCGTTTGTCCGCAAAAGTCGACCATGACAACAGCGGGACTCAAAACCAAGGGAGTTGGCGTCGGACTCATAAGGGTAGAAGCGGATACACCTTTTTCCAAAAGACTCGGTTTTTGGGGCGTTGTGCTGGATTCTTCGGTCATAGGTGCAGTTTCCTCCTCTGCTGCCACAGCCACTGCCCCAGATTTTCTTTCTGTAGCTTCACCAAGCTCCTCCACAGCATGCATTAAGTCGTCCAATGACAGCGCCTCTTTTTCATGTTCTTCAATCCGAGACTCCTCAACCCACCCCAAGCTCCCCAAGGCAGCAAGATCCTCCATTGACGAGCTCATGCGAATCTGGTCATGCAACGACATCATGCTGCTCTCAAACATCAAACTCATATCCCCACCCCCAGGTCCGCCAAACAGGGCATGCGCTTCCGCGTGACGCCACTCGTCCTCATCAGGCCCGTCTCCGGCGCGAGTGAGTGCCTCAATCGTTTCGTTAGCTTCTCGCAAGAGGCGTTCGAGATCGGCAACGTTCTCCCGCATCGCCTGCGATTCGCCGCGCAGCGTTGCGTTGGTCCCATGCGCCGCATCCAGCGCGCTAGTGAGGGATGCAATAAACAGATTTGCGTGGGATGCGTCTACTTGAGTGGCATTGGAGACTGCATTCGTGGATACCGGGGCACCAGCGGTTGCCGTGTTTAGCAACTGTGAAGCAGTCGGAGGCGTCAGATCAAGGCTGCTGCTGCTTCCCGTGTGAGATCCAATTCGAGAGTCGCCAAATGAATGGTAAGAGGAGCCAAAGGTGCTGTTGCTGCCATCGAAGCCGGCCCCGCGTTGGAGAAGCTCCTCAACGCGAGCCACTAACACGGCCTTCTCCTTCTTCAGGGCGGACAATTCTCGCCGCCTGCGTGCAGCGTCCGCATCAACGCGAGTCTGCAAAGCTTCACGCTCCTCTGAGACGCGTGCTTCTTGTATCCGTAGGGTGTCGTTGACGTTCTTAAGTTGGTTGCATTCGCGCTCGAGGCTCTTGATTTTTAGTGTTAAACGGCTTATATCCTTCTGTAAGGAGTCGTGAGTGGTAGTGTGCGTTTGATTTGTGAGTTCCAGTTGCCATATGCGTTCGTTCAGTTTAGCTGTATGTTTTTTGGATGGATTGCATGAGTTCCCGAACAACTGAAAACTTGATTCCACAGATTCCTCGTTTATGCCATTTTTTCGGTCGTTTACGGAAGCTGAAGGTATGAAAACCGCAACCAGTTCCTCAAAACTCGGCATACAACTCATCCCTTGTACTCACCTTCGGCACCAGTTAATCGCTCATTCTGGGATCGCACCAAAAGCAACTCTCTTGAAAGCGCATCACATTTTGACTCCAATTCAGCCTTGGCTTGATCCGCCACTGAGGACCTGGACTGCAAGTTGCGCAGCTGCAAAACGAGAGCATGTTCAATTTGAAGAGCCAGATTTGGGTCAAGCTGTTGCTGACGACGGTGAGTGGATTGCGACGGCGACGTAATTGGAGAGGACGCGTTCAGTTGATTGTTGCTTGATATTAATTCTTGCTGATTATGTGCATTAAGATAAGAGGTAGATCTCGAGATGGATAGAGCTGTAGGTGTGGCGTGCTCGGATGCAGCCGAAGTGTCGTCTTGTTGGACAGTCGGCGACAGCGGCAGAGCCGCAGAAGAAGTGGCCCGACGACGAGCGGAGGAAACCGAGGACGCGACGACTTTTAACAGTGAGAAAGAGGACGCGCTCTTTGCGAGGGAGGTGAGAGTTGCAGCGTTTACGGGGGAAGGGGAAGAAGGAACTTGTTCGTTTCCACGATTCGTTAGCTGCGTCCTCGCGTCGCCGCGGACATCCTTTGGAGTGTCTGAGTTTTCAGTGAGTGAAGAAGATGAGGACGCGGCGGTGGACGGTCGCGGAATGCGCGAAGACTTGATGCTTGAAGCCGTCGAAGAGGTTTCCAGCATTCGCACTTTGCGGGTGAGAGCCTCGACTTGTGCGAGCAGATCCTGTCCGATGGTTGCGGCGAGTTGGACGTCCTGTTATGGCGTTTGGTTGAGGCTGTTTGTCCCGTGGTCTTACCAACAAACCTTTTCCTTCTGCCGCAGCTGCTCCACAAGTTGTGCAATATGCGCATGCGCGTCCACGTGCAAACTGTTGTCGCGTGTTGGGTTGTCTTCCATCCCGTGTGCGGGTGCTGCGCGTCGATATTGATTTCGAGAAAGCTGGACACACAAGATTCAGAAGCACCTTCTCGAGGTAGAAAAGTATTTCGGATGAGAATGTCACGTATGGAATCAGGAAACAAGGACCATTATAGACTTATTCAATAATGGCAAGTTTAAAAAGAACGTAACGAGGAGGCATCTTCCACAAGAACTCATGGCACAGGCATAAAACAAAGAGAATCGTCTAATGTAGTTTACATAAGGAGACATTCCTTGTCTCCCTTGCCCTTGCCGCTCTTGGCCCCCTTTGCGCCGCTCTTGCTGCTCTTGACCATGTGGTCCAATTCTCGTTGTCTACGCAGTGCGCGGACAACATTATAGAAGGCCCTAAAGGAAAAGTTGAATGAATAATGGCTCCGATGCCTCGTGGTTGTTCAACAACTGGGTTGCGAATGCCCCAGAAATCTTGCGTTCCCAGCCCCACCAAACCATGTTCATTCAGTTTACTCACTCGCAAGGAAAACACCCACCTCTCCACGTTCACACGCGTCTTGGCACTCGTCTCAATAAATTCGCACTGCAGCTTGCTGGCTAGGTAAATTCCTTCCTCTTTGGACACCTCGCGCTCGCCGACACGATCGCACTTGTTTCCCACAAGCATCATTGGAATCACGTCCTCCGTGTCCTTGACGCGCAGGATCTGCTCACGGAACTGCTCGATGCGGTAAAAGGTCGCGCGGGAGGTGATGGAGTAGACCAGGAGGAAGGCTTCGCCGTCGCGGATCCATTGGTCTCGTAGTCTACAATGATGTTGTTGTTGCTTTGTGTGAGCGAGTGACGTGAATAGCAGAAATTGAGGCAGGGTGTGGGTGAGAAAGGTGATGACCAAGGCGTTATGCCGTCATTATGCTTGTCGCGCACTTATACCGTCACTCAATCCAATCCATGAACTATCCTTCCATTCCGTTGCATTTCCAGCCAACGAGCTCAATCGTGGAAAGAAAGGTACGCACGCTGTGTACTCCTCCTGTCCAGCAGTGTCGAGCACTTCAAGGTTGCAAGGCTGATCATCAATAACGACTTGCTTGTTGTACGAGTCTTCAATGGTCGGGTCGTAAGTCTGTATTTTGGGTTGATTAGTGGCCAGGTATAGATGAGGGATGAGCGAATGAACCTCACCTCGACAAAGTGGTTCAGGCACAGCTGTATTCGGTGAAGCAAGTATCATTGTGTTGCATTTGAAGCGATGCGCAGTATTCAAGATTAGTCCACAAGTTAGTGGAAGGGTTGGAGTGGGCAGGCCAAACTCGAGGCCGCACGAATTCGCCATAATTAAGAGAACTGACCTGGATCGTGAGTGCTGTTTGTAGTTAGTTGAAGGGATGTGCGCACTAGTCAGTGGAGGGTACTGCGACTCAAACCGCCATACACTCCAATCAAGAGTCCTTCAGGTCCTCACCAGTCTTTCCAACGCCTCCATCACCCAAAACTACGATCCGATGCACGACCATGGCGATGATGTTGCGATGCTGTGAGGGGGGTTGCAAGAAGTTTCAATCCCGCAGATCCAATTTCACCTCAAGACTCACTCATTGATTGATTTACCCAGATGCATTGACGGAATGCAATCCTTCAAAGCATTGTACGCTGTAGGTTTGCCAAGTAGTCAGATATTGAAAAGATATGTAAAGATTGAGGAAAGGAGAGTGGAATTTAATACGAAGTAAGATGTTCGTGAGGATAAACTGCTCTGTTTCAAATATTGTTCTGCAGTGGGAGTGTTGATTGGGTGGCGCGAGGGAGGCTGGGCGGGGACGGGGGTGGCGAGGAAAAGGGAAGAAGGATGGCGAGTGGCGACGACGACGTTGAGCTTGACCACGGGGGTTTGCGGGTGGCAATCCGGCCACTCGGCGCCACGATCGCGCGTTTGCTTGTGCGCAGTGGCGACGGGAGTGCGCGCGACGTCGTCCTCGGGTTTGCGAGTGCGGCGCGGCAGGAAGCGGACGCGGCGCATCCGTACTTTGGCACGATCGGTGACTCTCTCGCCCTCCCTCCCTCTCCACCCCTCCCTCTACTACCCCTCCCTCCCTCTCTCCCTCTCCCTCGCCCTCCCCCTCACCCGTTCCCTCTCTCTAACCCGAACCCTCGTTTAAACCAGGCCGCGTGGCAAACCGCATTGCGAACGCGCGCTTTTCCCTCGACGGCACCACCGAGTTTGCGCTCGCCCGCAACAGCGGGCCGCACTGTCTTCACGGCGGATCCGTCGGCTTCGACAGCCGCGTTTGGACCGTCGTCGCCACCGCGGCCAATGCCGTCACACTCCAGATCGACTCGCGCGACGGCGACGAGGGCTTCCCGGGCCACGTCCGCGCCTCCATCGAGTACAGTATCCAGGCATCCACTGCCGAGCAACCAGCTGGTCTCTCCATTTCGTACAAGGTGGAAAGCATGGACAGCAAGGTCTCAATCGCCAATCTCACAACCCACTCGTACTTCAACCTGTCCGGCTTGCACAAAGAATCCATTTTGGACCACGTTGCGCACTTCCCTAATGTGAAGGGCCACTTGCTCACAGATGACACGCAGATCCCAACGGGCGAGCTCGTCCCCACCGGTCAAGACTCCGCAATGGACTTCACCTCGGCGCCTAAAGCATTTGGACGCGATTTCCAGCACGTTCAGCAGTTTCGTGGATACGACCATTTCTATGTTCTCCGTGATGTGGATGCGGACTTCACAGCTGCGGAGAAAAAGTTGCAGCTGGCTGCGAGCGTATCGAGTCCCGAGAGCGGGATTACAATGGAATGCTGGACGGATGCCGTTGGATTTCAGCTATACACTGGCAATTGGTTGGATGGAACTGTTACTGGGAAACCAGGCTCGCAGCCAGAGGGAGCGTTTTGTGGACCGCATTCTGGATTTTGCATTGAAGCTTCCGCTCCACCGGATGCCATTAATAGCAAAAGTGAGCATGTTCGAGGCACAGTGATTGTGCAGGCGGATAAACCGTGGATGCAAAGGACATTGTACACATTTTCAATTATCTGAATATTTTACGAATGAAGAAATGTCTGTTGAATCTTGTTTCCAGATAATTAAATTTCAGACGGCGCAAGCGATCCCGCTTGGAGATTTACGATCGTTGACAATTCTTTTCTTCTCTGTCCCCACCGATTCCCCGTCTGGCTGGAACCCATCACGATGCCACTATCAAGTGGGAACCAGGAATCGGATGACTCGAAGAAGGATATCAGCATCGACGAGATCATAACCAAAATCTCAGAGGGTCTCTTCGGAATACTTTTCATTACGAACAAGGTGAGCACATCCATATGAAAGAGATTGTTACTTACTGTCCGCTTCAGCACTCGGATCATAACATGTACTGGCACTTTCTCGGTTGGCTTCTCGTTCATGTTGTCTAGTGCACAACGACTGACTCACTTGCCATACGATACCAGAGATTTTCATAGACCACATGCAAGACCTTGCTTTTCCTCTCACCTTCGTCTATGCTCCATGGGTTTCCTCAATCGTCTGGTTTCAGACGGTCCTAAACTGGTTTTCGCCAGAAAAGTTGGTGAGCAGTGACGCCCTGCCTCGTTTTTTGAAAAAAATCGATTTCCTTTCTAGATTGGAACGAATCAAATTCTGTATGATGTTTTGACGGGAGTGATGGGTCTCACGCTGCTCAACGCTGCTTGGGTGGGATACAGTTTCAGTCAGAATCGCTTTAGATTTATCTGGACACTGAAAACGCTTCGTGTCACTTTGGGATTGTTCAGTACTGTGCTCTTTATTCCCATCTTGGCCTTCTTTACAGATCAGATCAGCAACTGCAGGAGTGAGGACGGGAGTGATTTGAATTGTTGGAGTGGGGGTGATTTGTTCCAGTCCATTGTAACACTTGTTATAATGCTCTTATTTGTTGGGTGAGCAAGCAAATTTCGTGGACCTGTGACATAGTTGACTGGTCCTTTTTAGTTTGGCGCTTGCTGTGAAGGCAACCTTTTTTGAGCCTGACCCAACAGCTAAAGATGTCACCAGTAGACCCCATTCAAGACTAGATATGCTCTATGTCTTGTTTCGAGCTACTTTGACGGTCCTTTCAATAGCTCTTGGGACAGGTCAACAGTATGGAAGCGAGTTTTCACAGTCCGCTACTAATATTCAGGCGCTCCTTGTCAACAATACAAGTCAAACTAACGGTTCTTCAAATATTTTGAACTCATCCACGCAACCTGAAACACACCGGCGGGATAACGGCACAACACAAACACACGAAACTGAGTTATGGGTCATGACAATGGCGTGCGTCATCCTTAGCTTCACCCTAGCCTCCATGTATATTTGGTACATTCCGTTCTACAATTATCGCTACTCTGTGTTGCGGGTAAGAGACCCTTTATATTCTCCTTGTGCATTGATGCCGCTTTCTCAGGCTGGAATGATGGTCAACTTTTTCTGGGCCTCTCTCTGTATGGTGTATACGAATTCTTTTCCAGGAAGTGACATTGGAATCGCATTTCTACTTTTCAGCCCATTGTCCTTCGTGTTTGCGTATTATTTCGTGAAACTGAGGCGTTCCCTCATCGACGGCATGCCTTTCAACACGATCAATGACCCATTGACCGTGGAGCTCAAAATCCGCTTCAAACTACTGGAACGAGGCATTTTATTCCGGGACAAGGTCAAGACCGCCGGAGCACGTTATCCAGGGGATGCTGGCGGAGCCACCGGGGCCACAACGGGTACACCTGTGCCAAATCTTAGTGGAGCTGGATGTCCTGACTCGGCGGCGCTGGAGGCCGCCGAGCGCGTCTTCCTAGATGAAATTAACCAACTCTACATTCAGAGTATCAAGATGCTGCCCAAGTCGTGCCGAATGTATTTGCTCGCGAGTTCGTTTCAGCTGATATTTTTGAAAAACCGCGCGCAATGTCTCGCTTTTACTGCGAAGGCGGCCCTGATGATGCCGAAACTGGACGAAGCGTTCATGATTTTCAAAAGGCAGAGGCTGTTGAATGACCGGTTTGCTGGAGGAGACGTTATTGACTTCATAGCGTATGAGCAGAATATGAAGGTTGGTTGTTTGTGTCAATTAGTTCATTTCGCTAACCCTTAAAATCATCCGAACGGATATGACAGTTGGCAAAAATGTAAGTATTCAGACGGGCTTGATTTGATCGTTTGTTAATGATAATGTGAAATAGAAACGAAAGGAAAGCTACAATCGCCGGACTTCAGTTTTGGTCCGAGCTAATGAAAAAGTATCCCTCGTTTTACAAACTTCAAACGCACGGAGCCGCAATCTCCTCTGCTGTTTCCTTGGCTCAACTCCATTACATAACACTGATTAAGTTGACTCCAGATTCGAGCGATGTGTATCGTTTATATGGTAGATTCCTCATCAATGTTCTGAACGACAAAAAGAGTGGTCAGGAGCTCCTCGACCATGCTGAAGAGCTGGACGATGAGTCATTAAATCAATCAGAAGGATCAGACGACGATGGATCCGTGGGATCCTCGCCAGAATATAGCGATGAGGAAGATACGCCAAGAAAGTCCAAAGCAACGAATCTGTTTTGCAATGACAACTGTGTCATTACTATATCAGGAGAGCAACAAAACCTCGGACACATGTTAAGCATGAATCCCAATGCAATGAAGCTGTTTGGGTATAAAAAGAACGAATGGGTTGGAAGAAATATCAGTGCGATTGTGCCCTCTCCATTTTCGGAAGCACATGACGGTTTTCTTATAAAGTATCTTGAAACTGGATACGCAAAGGTTTGATTCATTTTCTAATCGATCGCATCTTCTCATGCACATGGATTTTAGGTGATTGAACGGACCAGAGACGTACTTGGCCTTCACAAGGAGGGCTTTCTGATACCAATGTCTCTTTGCGTGAAACACGTGGTTGAAAGCAACGGGAAGCAAACTTTTGTGGGAATAATTAAGCCATCCAAGCCATCGGCTTCGAATGGCCACCTGATATTTTACAGTGCAGACCAAAAAATCAAGCATGTTACTCAAAATGTGGCCAATCTCTTTAATTACGTTCCAGACAAAACGAAAGAAACGTTTCTGTATGAATGGATTCCGGGAATATCAATAGAGGCTATTGAAAGCAAGGCTGGATTCATTTCCGAGTTTGTAACTCAAGAGGCTATCGTCAAGATGAAGCTCAGTGGAGAAAAGCTTACCATCGGCGAAACGTCCGCCTATATTTGTAAAGCACATATAAATAGACGCCCGCATCCCAAAACAACCAATGCAGACGCTTCAATGTCGCCAACTTCTTTGCCAGATGAATTGGGAGAGTCTCTCGAAGACGTTGGAGCGGTTCCTCTGGTTTTTTCTGCACACAATTCCAAAGCAGATTTGGCATCGACTGGCAATCAGGAAGTTTCACAATGGACAGAGGCGACCGGTGAGGTCATATCGACGAAATCAATAAGCTTTGATGATTTGGAAAAGGGCGCTGCAATTCGCGTCAATCACAATTTGAAAAAAACCAAAAGTGAATCAGCTAAAAAGCTCAAAGAGGATAAGGTGGACTCAAGCTATTCAAAATCCAGTTCAGCTAGAAATGTGAAGAAAATCATTTCGAATCGAAGCCAGCATTCTAACAAGCAGTTGAATTATATTCATGCTGCATTCATAGTATGTTTTTTAGTTCTCTTCGTTTGCGCAATCTTTCAAGACTTATTTTTGAGGAATATTTACACCGAGATTTGCAACAAGATCAATGATCTGAACACGTACCTGGAGTCTCTACTACGAGTTATACAGATTTGTGATTCCGTGAGATCTATCGACCTGCAAAGAGTATTTTCGAGTGTCGGTAGTGGATTTTATAGCACGCAAAGCTATAGCAGTGCTGTAGATGGCGTGTTGAACAACACGAAATACATTACAAGCAAATTGGGTCTATTTTTAGATAGATCTGAATACGCCGCAACTTTGGTTGACAATAATAATGAAGTCATTCAGAACTTGAACGCGTTTGAGGCAATCTCAGTCTTCATTGCATTTGCACAATTTGCAGCACAAGTACCCTTATCAGATCCACTTTTACACCAACGTATTCAACTTGTTTTGGATAACGGAGTGACGACTGTTATGTCCATTCTCAATGAGTCCGCTGTCAATCAACGTGAAAAATTCACAACTTTTACATACTCGCAACCAACCAACGTAATTATTTCGGCAAGTGCAGCCCCAATATTCGTTTTGATCGTTGTTTTCTTCGTAATCTTCCCGTTTTACTACCGCATTGAGTTATATCGTGACCACTTCCTCGCCATGTTTTGTGACATACCTAAGGAAATCGTGAAAGGCATCCATGATGCACATTTAAAGCGCCTTGTTGAAGCCGAGGAAGATTCGGATGATGATTTTGAAGATTCTGCGGGGCTTCGTGCAAAAATGGGTTTAGGGATTGGCTTAGAAGGAGCCTCTTCTAGCGGACACCTAGACGATATAAATCCGACGATGACAGAATTAGAGACAGTAGGTAGCTCTGTAAGAGTTAAATTTAATATGTGGACTGCATTCGTGCGTTTTTTCGCGAACCATCATCACCGAATCGGACTAAATTCGGTCGGCATTATGCTCATTACGTACATATTCTTTTTCGTGTCGGGCACGATGGTCTATTTTTACGCGTTAAAGGTGGAAAACACTGCCACACTGACATTTTGGACAAAGCAACGCTCCATTTATGCTTCCACTGCTATTTTTTCGGCACGCGAAAACTTTTTGGGGGTATTGATCAGTCAACCGCAGTATGCGGCGATAGGAACACCGTATTTTACGCGATCTCTGTTTGCAAACTTGCAAATTGCTCAGCCGGCCCTTATTACCAACTTTTGCATCGATACCATCCAATGGATTGACTACGACAGATTTTATGGCGAAACCAACGGATATTCAATGTATAATTCGATTCAACTCGTGGTCCTAGACGACAGTGATGCGCATGTGGCAATAGAAGTTCTGAACGGATGTCCAAAGGATACTAGTATTGATGCTAGTTGCAGCTCTCTGGGGATGCTTTCTAATGGCATACAAGCTGCGTTAGAATATATGAACGAAATGCTGCTGTCCGTTTCTCAAGAAATCCTAGAGCAAAGCGAGGTAGGGTTTGTGATTACACTGCCATCAACGACACAACGAGCGACCCAAACTTCGTCTACCTCATCAACTCCAACTACTATGCCGACATACAAATATACAAATGGCGCAAATAATTATACGACGATATCGTCTTTCTCTTCCTCGGTGACAACAACGACTTCTACGTCGACCACAGAAACCACCGCGACTTCGAGTTCTACTACCACCACTACGACAAAAACAACGAGCACTTCCATAACAACCACAACGACCACAAGCACGATGCCAAATGCTGGAAATGGGACACAGACTTCCGCGTCGCAGCCAACACCTCTATTTAGCCCAACTCCTAATTCAGAAATCAACACCACGGGCTTGTTGTCTTTGTCTGCCAGCACCATTCCTCCTCAATTTACATGGGTCAAAGATACTGATAACACTTTGGCCTTGCTTCGAAAACTGCTCACAAATTTTTTCGTGCCTAGTTTGCAGTTAGCCAGCGACTATTTTTGGCTCGACTTGCAGGATAACTCTACTTGGTTTTCTCAATTCCATGTTGTGAGTGATGTTTTCTTACTTTCAACATACACTAACTTTTAAACCAGTCTTTCACTGTCTGCTATGTTGTTGCTCTTGCCCTAATTTATGTCTTCGTCATCCGCGTCATGATCAATGGATTTGCAGAAGAGCTTCGGCGCACTGCTGGACTTGTTTACATGTTACCTCCGGAAATTATCACGACTGTCCCCAGCTTTCGCAAGTGGGCTGCCATGGAGGGAATCAAAACATATCATGCGGCAACGGTACCCAAATTCCGCTCCCGCGAGGGTTCTATTGTTGCGTCGCCAGCCCCTGCGAAGATGCTACAGTTTGATGAAGCCAATGCGGGAGGAGTAGGTCCGCGAGTCCTGAAGAGTGCGGATGTTGAGGAAGGGTTGTGACAAGTCTTTCACATCTTAAAATAAATTATGGCAGTTTGACACCCTTCCCGGCTCCTCCTTGGTCCGGTGACACCATGGCTTTGGGATACTGGGACTTGCCAGGAAAAGTGTCACTTGTCCAGCCGCCACGCCAGTCTCCGGCGCGTCGAAGTCAAAACTGTATGGGATGCTGTTGTTCGTACCTTTGAAGGGCTTTTCGAAGATTTCTGGCAGAGACTCGGATTGGTGCCATAATTTCATAGAGCCTCTATACCACAGGCATTACAAAGCAATGTTGCTCAGTTCGGTAATCCAAGTCCGGTTATGAACATTGATGCTGTTTTAAGACCCGAGTATTTACTACGACAAAATATCCAGCATTGTCGAAATTTTGTACTTCACTTTATACATGATGATGGCTGAACCGCAGATAAATCATGCTTTTTTTTTCCAGATGAATAAATTGGTCCTCCACACTAGCATTGTCACATTCACTGGTTGAGGATAAACAGCCTGTGAAAAAGAGAATAGAAGAATTTAATGGTTAACCTGACACAAGCCAAACACAAGACTGCAAACGGCCCAAAATCACTTCGTCAACGCCCAATCAGCCCAGGCTCCTCCAAATACCGCTTCCAAACCTGCACGAATCGCGCCATAGTAGCGCCATCAACCACCCGATGATCCGCATTCCAGCTGACATTCATAATCTCTTTGGCCACGACCTTTTCCACGCCATCCACCACCTCAAACCGCGGCAGCCGTTGTGTTTTTCCGATCGCTCCAATGCAGAGCTCACCGGTAACAACAACCGGGTGCAAGAGTGTGCCACCAATCGTGCCAATGTTGCTCAAGGTGATGGTACCACTACTCATATCAGCGGAGCTGAGTCCCTTCTTGGCAGACTCACGCAAACGCTCCAGCTCCGCCGCGATTTCCAAGATGGACTTGTTCTGCACATTCTTAACATTGGGTACGAGAAGTCTGTGTCCCCAGCTTGAAGTCAGCCAACACTTAGAATCAATAAAGAAACTCACCCCTGAGGCGTATCCATTGCAATCCCGATGTTGTGGCTAGCGCGGTACTGCAAGCGCACATCTTTCGCATCCCCTTCACCCACCAGTTTCGCATTGAGTACCGGGAACTCGCTCAGCGCAAGACTCAGAGCCTTGATGAAGATGGGCATATAGCTGATCTTGCGCACACCTAGGATAGGGTCGCGCGCGAGCTGCGCATTGAGGACGGCGCGGAAGTTCGTGCAGGAGTTGAGGGTGATTTCGTCGCTGAAGCCAAAGTGTGGGATGGCGAGTGATTTAGTCATTTGCTTGAACATGGCTCTTTGGATGGAGGTAAGAGGCTTAAGCTCGTCAGTGATAGGGGCGGTTGTGGCAGTGGCGAATGGCGTAGTCGTGGCTGGAGGCGGGGTGGCAGCTTTTGCAGCGGCACGTGCAGGAGCAGCTATTGGAGCAATGAGTGACGTCTACAAGCAAAAGAATAGATTTAACCAATACCAGCAAGAGGCGCCGCTTTGAAATGGACGATATCCTCCTTCATGATTCGACCCTCTTTGCCAGTTCCATTCACGATTGCGAGATCCACCCCCTGTTCCCTTGCAAAAGCTCGTACAGCCGGTGTGGCCAAAATGTCACCCTTCTTGGCTGTTTTAGAAGGAGGCAGGTTAGTGGAACATGAATCCAATAACCACACAAACGGAATATCAAGGACAGCAGAAAAGAGGTTAACCTGGAGACTTTCGAGCGTCACTTGGTTGTACCACCTGTCCGACACCTCCAATCTCCTTAAACATAACAACGTCCCCCTTGGTCACTATGCCATCTTTCCCAGTGCCGGTCACATGTCTCAAATCTACGCCAGAGTCTCTCGCCAACCTCCGCGCGCTCGGCAAGGCAAGAACCTCACCGTATTCGTCCTTCTTGTTGGAAGCGGGAGAAGCAGCTTGCGCGACCGGTGCTGTAATAATGGTAGCGGCAGCTGCAGCTCCGAATTCAACGGAAGCCGCACTCTCATCTTCCATTTCAATCTCAATGAGTGGGCTGCCAACGCGGGCCATGTCGCCGAGGTTGTAGTGGATCTTGCGGATGATACCGAGATGTGATTTCGACCGCAGCCTTATCAGATTGGACTTAACAAATCTTGCTGAATTGCTCGATCGTGTCGCCTTCTTTGACGAACCTGAGGACTGAAGATTGAGCATTTTCTCGAGTGCACGGAGATATGGATGCTTATCATTAAATGAACCTCACATTCCGTGATACCTTCACCAATATCAGCGAGCAAGAAAGGAACTAGTTTATTTCCAGCCTTTATTGGTGATGAAACTGGCGGTATCGGGGCAGCTTCTGGAAATGACGCGCTCCCTGACATACCAGCTAGCTCTCCAGTTTCAATGTCCACAAGCGGACTACCTACTCTTGCCATATCGCCCACTTTGTAGTGCAACTTGCCAACCATACCGTCGTAACGCGAGGTGATTTCAACAGCAGCCTTGTCGGACTGGACTTCGCAGATTTTGCTGAACTGCTCGATTGTGTCTCCTTCTCCTTAAACCTGTCAATTGCACAAATTTTGTTTTCGGGTCCACGAACCGGAGACAACAACCACCAATTCGGTACTATCGGAGTCCCTTACCACTGGATGACCTCGAACTCTGTAATTCCCTCGCCAATGTCTGCAAGCAGGAAGGGCACCTTGGCGCACGCGGTGGGCGTAGCGTGGAATAAACTTGGAAGCATCCGAGTCCCCGCGACGCCGGCACCAGCCATCCATCGAATCGGGCTTGAGACTGATTTCAACAAAGAATAAGAGTTCTCTATTGAAATAGACGAGAACGGACACAGGCTTGAAAACGTCAAGGAGCGGGGAAAGCAAACTCACGTTGATTGAGGGGATTGGCCGCGCAATTCGCCACGGCATTGATACGTGAAACGCGATGCGGACGAGGCGCGCGAGCGGAAGCTGCTTCATGGAAGTGGTTGCGTCAAAGAAGGACGTCAGGATGTGGCTGATATTCGACACACCATTTCGGGTCAAATCGGGATGAAGCCACAAAACCAGTTAAAATTCTAAGTAGAAAGACTATAGAACTTTTGGTTTCTCACCATTTCTATACTGATTGCCAATATTTCTCACTATGTCTCAAGACATTATATTGTCAACATTTAATCATGTTTCATCCATTGAACTTTGTGCAAATAGCGCCTTCCGGTTCCCTACTTTTGCCTGGAACTAGCCACCGGCAACCTAATACCGTTCTCCAAATTTAGCAACAACTTGATGAATAGAAAAAGACGTGAACGAGAACGGAAGGAAACTTTGCCATCGTCTTGTCAAATAAATAAGATTAGGTATCAAAAGGCCTGTGAGTTTGAGTTTTTGACTCGAGACTTGAATGCGCACGCTCCTGTCCGAACTTGCTTCTGAGCGAGCGGTAACTTATGCCTGGAACGCTATTAAAACCCGGCACACATTTTTCCTCAACTCATGCGGAATCATTGGGTGAGTTCGAGCATGGCGTGTCGCTGCGTCGGAGTATTAGGCCTGGGGGCGCGCAGCAGTGGTCTGATTTTGTAGAAGCATACTTTTGGCTCGTTATTTATTCAGCTCAACTATAATTTCTTTTTTATTAGAGCATTAGGACACTTTGGCGATATTATAAGAAGTGGAAGTCTTGGAGTCGAGGAAAAAGGCCGTGTGAAGAAGGAAGCTGGGAAAGCGGTGCACAACACCTTTCACACTCCACGCCTTTCTCATCCTGTTTTGAATGCTTTTTGTTTCAGTTTGTTCATATTTACAAAATGTCGCCTTGTTTCCGCACTCGCCTTTCAATCAAAGGCGACCAATGGAGGAATGAAAGCAAGTCGATCTTTACTCTTCTGCCTCCTGAGCCCATGCACCGCCGCCAAAGGCCCAGTCAGCATGGAAAACATCGCCCCGTTGCAAATAACAACCGCCAACTCCAGCTCCACCCAACTCACGGATCTTTGGAACACGACCGGCAACAGCTACCCCACCGTCTTTCTCAGCGGCCTCTTTGGCTGGGCTGAGGATACCCCTATCTTAGGCATCTGGAATTATTGGGGTGGGGTCACTCAGAACATCCTCCTTCCCCTGCGAAAGCAGGGCTATACGATCGTGGCGCCTGGGATCGGCCCACTCTCCAGCAACTGGGAACGCGCATGTGAAGCGTTCGCGGCCCTGACGGGGGATGTGACGGATTATGGTATCGCGCGGAGTGAGCGTTTCGGCCATGCGCGATGGGGCCGGAATTACACAGGCCACGCTCTCCTGCCTCAGTTTGCGGACAACTTTATCTACACTGGACACGAGTTGCCTCCAACTAAAATTAATTTGGTTGGATATTCCTTGGGCGGACCCACGGCCCGCACCCTCACGCATCTTCTGACTTTCGGCAGTGATGAAGAAATGCAAGCGTGTGAGGACACGGGACTCGCCTGCAGTCCCCTTTTCTGGACAAACAAGACTACCACCTACGTCAACTCTGTCTTCGCGCTTAGTGGAGTGCATCAGGGAAGTATCCTCGCCGACTTCTTGCAAGCCCACGACGCGGCGATGGAGTTTGTGAAGGATGTTTTTGCGCTCCTGGTTGGCACCAACAACTACAACGCGTCTCTGAGTTTAGTAGACCTACAGTTGGACCACTGGAACATGACACGCTCTGGTACCGAACTTTTCCCCGCATTCTTGGACCGCCTTTCGCGAAGCCCTTGGTTCCGTAGTCAAAGCACAGGCCTTTTCGACCTCACCGTCGCAAACCAAGCCCACGAACTCCTCGCATTCGTCCGCAACAGCCCCGACACCAACTACTTCAGCGTCGCCGGGCGCACTACGTATGATTTCGCAGGACGCACCATGAGCGAACTCTCAACTCTCTTCCCGCTCATGGCCGGCGCGCGCATCATCGCAACCTACGGCTGCGACGGTTTTCCTGCCGACGTGGATACACGGGACTGGAGGCAGAGCGACGGAATGGTGGCCATCGCGTCCAGTCGCGGGCCGCAGGAAGGCTTTCGCGCGTTCCCAATGGACATGAAGGCGGGCAAAGTAGAGGATCTTGTGCCAGACCTTTTGTTTGGGCCGCCCTTGCGCGGGGTGTACAACTATGTGGGAGAGATGACGGGGACAGATCATTCCGCGTTTGTGGGGTGGGGAGACATTAGACCTGGATTGAGAGATGACTTTTATACTAATGTGTTGCGGGTGTTGGCGGCTGTGGATGCGTGAAATGCGTTTCATTTGTGTTATATTCGCCTCATCAACACTCCAGTGCTTCCTGTCATTGGCTCCTGATGATAAATAAAAGATCTCATACAAAGAAGTACATTATTTCATTTCGGATTCAAATCTAGCTTCCACTTCCGCACTTGTATACACACTTGGAAATCGTCTGGTGCCAACTCCGGCCTCATCAATAGTCCAAAATAGGCGCTCCAATCTCGTCAATACATGGGATGGTACATTTGAGATCAAATACCTTCGCCAGCACAATCTTAAAAATCTTTTGGACGTTAATGCTATGCGACGAGGAGCAAAAAATGAGCGAGGCCTTCATTGCCTTGGCAAACTTTCGCGCCTAGTGAATGATGGTGTATCTGAGGAAGTAAGAAGGTAGAAGAGATGTTGGTGACTAACGTTACCAAGTTGGCGATTTCTTCTTGCTCCTTCTTTGGCAGCCCCGCGAAATGATCATACTTGGTTCCAATAAGAAAAGGAATAGCAGTCTATCAAAATGATTAGTCGCATTGCTCAAAAACGCGTGTGTCGAGCCGCGTTCTTTGTACTTTGTTGAATCCACGGGCTTGACGATACCACTCCTTGATGCTATTCAGTGTATGTCTCCGTGACAAATCAAACATGAATACAATCGCGACGGCGTCGTTGCAAACGAGGGGGAGCATGTTGACAAACTCGCGTTGGCCTGTATGTGCAGGATTCGTGAAGCTTTCTGAGTTGAACCCTCCCCTTCGAACACCGAGTGCGCGCTCACCACCAAGGTCCCAGATACTAAACGTGATCTCTGTGTTACGTATACTGATGGTTTTTTCCATGAAAATGACGCCTGCAATGTTACAAGCTGTCAAACCTTGGGACACCCCCATCAACATGTTCCTCACCGAGCGTCTGGATGTAGTCATCATCAAATGAGCCTTCTACGTATTTGACCATCAGACTCGTCTTGCCGATCTGGCTGTCGCCTACCATCCCAACTTTGACAAGTACACTGAGGGTTTGGGGATTGCACGCGTTTAGAATGTATTTACAGCGCAGATACGTTGCGAGAAGGGTAGGCACAACCTGTTTTTTCGTGAAGCGTCTGGGGCAGAAGCGTTTGAGGATGTAGTGGCGGCCATAGAGGGTGCAGTGTGGGGGCTAGTTTTTCACTTACCCTCATAATCACAGAACAACGAATCAAATAATTTGGCTTCCAATTACATTATATGCAAGAAGCAGAGTAGCTTTTATTTTCAAAACCAACAGGAATAGAGTTCCTTATGTATAAGGAACAGCTACTTCTTCTTGGTAGACTTCTTGGACACAGCATCCTGAAGATCCTTCATTCTCTGCTTGACCTCCTTAACACTGCGGCCCTCAACCTCGTTGGCAACGGCCTCCCATCTCTTGGCCGGGGAAGCGCTAAACTGCGAAGCAGGGAACTTCTTGAGTCCGTCCTCCAGCTGAGTTTGCTGTGCCGCACTCCAGGTGTCATTTTCGGGCAAAACGAATCCACCAGCAGTCACTCCGGTTACGGAGGCCGCAGGAGTGGCAGCCTTGACAGACTTGGCGGAGGAAGGAGTGGGGACAGCAAGGTCCGAGTTGACTTCGCTGCGGTCGCTGGGTCTCTCCTTGATCTCGGCAGCCTTCTTCTTCTGGGCAGCTTCGGCAGCGGCGGCCTGGAGGGCGTTGCGGTCCGCAACCGTGGCGTCTTGCATCTCCTTGCTCTTTTTGATGCACTCGTCGGCGGTACGTTCGTTGGACTGGGAAGGATCCTCGACACCGTGCAGGTTAATGTACTCGGCGATTTTCTCCCAACGGCTGATAGTTCCACCGGGGAAGGTCTTAACTGCCTTGATGAGGGTAGTTACCTCCTTATTCGACCAGGGGGCCTTGGTCTTCTTCACGCTGGCGCTGGCGGCTGCGTTCGCGGCAGACTTGGCGGCAGAGGTCGCCGCCTCGCTCGCCTGGCGAGTTTTTAAGAGAGTAACTTCCTCCTGGAAGCACATGTTCAGAGCATCGACACCCTTGGCGACGTTGGCGTCCAACCGCTCTTTGAACTCCTCCAACTGCCACAACTCAAGACCCTCGAGCAAAGCATCAAACTTGGTTTGCTGGTCCTCCAGCTCGGTGATCTTCGCTCCAGTCTTCAAGAAAGAGCCATGCTCGGCAAACAAGTCCTTAATGGCCTTCCTGGCCTTGCGCGCAATCTTCTTGTGTGCTTCGCGCTCCTTTTTCTCTGCTTCACGGGCTATCTTCTCCTCAGCAAGACGCGCCTCGTCCTCGATACGCGCCTCCTCCGCGAGACGCTTAGCCTCCTCCTCGGCAGCCTTCTTAGCGTTGGCACCGGCGTTTTTCTTGGCCTCACGCGCCTCGCGCTCGGCAGCCTTGATGCGCTGGATACGAGGGTCGAGCTTCATGGCCGCCTCGATGAACTTGGCAACACGTTGGTTGTCCTCCTTCTTGAGCTTGGTGCGGGCGGCGCGGTTCTTTTTGTCCAACCAACGTTTGGCTTCACGGCTGCGAAATAGGGAGAAGTGTTTGGAAAATGCCGTGGTGGCAGTCAAAATATTGCGCCAGTTACCTGTCATCGAGGCCTTCCTCCTCCTCGTCCATGCGCTCAAAGGTTCTCCAAGAGTCGAAAGACAACCAAAGGTCGTAGAAGTTCTCGACCTCCTCGCGAGTCGAGTTGTCGTCACCAAATTGAGCAGTCAGGATACGCGTGTCGTTACCGAAGCGCGCCTCCTTGGTGAAGGCCTCGCCAAAGACCTTGTAAAAGTCCTGACCCTTCTTGAGGGTGATGGGGAGGGTCTCGTCGAACTGGGGGTCGCAACTGTCCCACTGGCGGCGGAGCTTGGGATCCGTCATGATCTCCCAGGCCTTCTGAAGACACTTGAAGTAAGCATCGTCATTGGTGCGGCCGGAGGCAGCGGCTTTCTTGTCCGGGTGGTGTTTGAGGACCTTCTTGCGGTACGCGCGCTTAATTTGGTCATCGGTAGCGCGCCAGCGGAGCTTACTGATACCGAGGATGGCGTAGTGGTCTTGATCCTGCAGAGCAATCAACCGGTAAGTTTTAGTGAATGATGCCAGGATGGCAGTCGCTGGGGCGAGTCAATCACCTTCCACTTGTCTGGGTTGGATGCCAGCAGCTCCTTGGTCTCGGGCTCGTCCTCCAGATCGTCGTCATCGCCACCATCGTTGGCACCTTGGAGCGCGGCCTCGAGCTCCCAGTCCTGGGTGAGCGAGCGGTTGTAGCGGTTGCGGCGCAGGACGGCGAGGAACTCGGCACCAACGGGCTCGACGGATCCGCTCTTGACGGGAGAAATGCGCTTGTGTACCTTGACGTCGTGGTTGGAGTCCCAGTCCTTGGGCGGCGGGGGTAGCAGGAAGTCGAGTTGGAGAGCCATCGTTTGTGCGAGAAAAGGGAAAAGCAAAAAGACGACAGAAAGGTGAGCAACCAATTTCTGGCTTGCGACGTGGCATTACGATGTCCGGAACGACCCGGTGCACCTGGAGCTCGGTTACCAGGGTTACCAAGGATGGCGGCAAAGGCGCGCGATCGTGGCGTTGAGGGGCGAGCACGGAACGGGAGGGGATGCGACGTATCGACTCCAATGGAACGCGGCACGTCACGATCAGATCCTGAACGACGCGAGACTCTCCTCATGGAATTGCGCTGAAGTTGCGCAATAATTCATCTGTTCTCTCTTCCCAAAATTAGAATCGGTGAGAAAAGATGTCCAAAGACGACGGTAACCTTTGTGCCCCTGCTCGCCTGTCACTACGGCAAACAGCCTCTAACCCCTACAAACCTTCTCAACACACCTCAACACTTTCGAAACATAGAATACGACTACCTATTCAAAGGTGCCCGTCCCCTCGCTTCCCCTTTTTTCGCGTGCCACCCTCCACCCAATCGCAGTCGCCCCGCTGCTACCTACGAACATCAGGCTAACCTCCGTGCGAAACCCGTGCTTAGTTGTGCTCATCGGAGACTCCGGCGTCGGAAAGTCCAACCTTCTCTCCCGATTCACCCGCAACGAGTTCAACCTCGACTCCAAGTCTACGATCGGTGTAGAGTTTGCCACACGCACAATTCAGGTCGATGGGAAGACCATCAAGGCCCAGATTTGGGACACGGCGGGCCAGGAGCGGTACAGGGCCATCACATCCGCGTGGGTGTCATTCTTCCCCGTTTTCTTCTGGAAACGTGCGAGATAGGCCGAAAGCCGTGGGCTAAAGTTTTCTTCTTGTGGAGATTGTGGGACTTGGAATGGAAGATCGGGTTTGTCAAAAGTGGTTGTTGCCGATTTGGGCAATGTGGAGGTTGCAAGGACACGAACAGGGTTTCGCGGGAGCCAAACCGCCAAACAATCCATTTGAATCAATGCGAATGAGAGGACAGCGATACTGCGAACATCAACCGACATTCATCTCTGGAAGCAATCTCACGATCCCAAACTCCCTTAAATAACAGATACTACCGCGGAGCAGTTGGGGCCCTTCTTGTCTATGACATCACGAAAGTGTCTTCTTACGAGAACGTGAACCGCTGGCTCAAGGAGCTGAGGGACCACGCAGACAGCAACATTCAGATCATGCTTGTGGGGAACAAAAGTGATTTGAAGCATGCGCGGTCTGTTGCAACGGATGAGGCGAAAGGATTTGCAGGTGCTTTGACGTCAGGTTGACAGACTTTTCGACTCACCCTAAAAAATACCCAACCGCCACAACCTGACAGCCGAGAACGGACTCACATTCATTGAAACCTCTGCCCTGGATTCTAGCAACGTCGAACCTGCCTTCCAAAAGATCTTAACTGGTGCGTGAATTACTCACACCATCACATGAGTTTGGCATGGTAGTTAACAAGCCATGTCCCAGAAATCTACCGCGTCGTCTCGAACAACGCTCTTAAGGCCGGGGAAAATGCGGGTGGCCCTGCACTGTCTAAGGGCGCCAACATTGTCATTGATGCTTCACAGCCGGCTCCGGTAAGTTTTTTACCACTGATTGTTTTTCCCTCACACTGTTGAATCCTCTTGCAGAAAGCTTCAGGCGGCTGCTGTTAAATGGCGCGACAATGTGTTCGAACAGGGTCGTTTGTCACTCCCCTTAAATTCGTTATTTTTTTGCTTTCCTAAAATAAGTAGTTTTTAACATTAGTTGGACGATGTTTGATGGTAAGATTTGGCTTCGAGTTCATATGGTGGCGTATACGCAGTTGCGCAAGCGACTCATATTCAGACGTGGATGCGGACTCACTGACGGCTGAGAGCCTCGTCGTCAAGGGCGTCACAAGCCAACGTGGACCAATCTGCAGTCACTAGGCCCCTTAAGCCCAGCATTCTCTGGAATTAGTAATTACGCGCATAAATTACTTTGAAGTACGATCACCGGCATCCCAGTTCCGCTTCATGCCAACGACAACTTGCACTTTTGGCCAAACGCCGTCCACCAATTCAATTTTGCTATAATTTTTTGCACGTCCAAGATTTCTGAGGTGTTGGGGGAATAACGAATCTACGGATAAAAATGACAAGCAACAACCTCGGAAAGCGCATAGAATCAAGTGAGGGCCCCGCACTAATTTTGGAGCAGTTCACTTCATCATATGAGGCCATGCATCATTTATATACAGTTTTACAATGGGCTTACCAGTTTAGAAAAGAATGAGTGAGTGTGCAGCGAGCAACAGGCTGAAAACTCCAACTGTTCCACCCGAGGCAACAACACCAACGACGGCCTCACTACCACCCGGCGCCAATCCCAATTTCTCCGTCTCCGTTGACTCCGCACCATTTGCAATTCCATCAAAAACAGGCATCAGGTAGGCGTACTGCTCAAAGTTGCTTTTGAAGTTCTGGGCAATTTGAGCAACCTCGAACGGTGTCACGCTGTGGGCACGTGCAATCTGATTGCATTGGGCGTGGTAGTTGGTGTTGACGCTGAGGCGTGTAATGTCAGCGAGAATACTGCCCGCCGTGTCGACGCTTAGAGTAACACGTTGCTGCATTGGGAGCGGGTTGGTAGAGATGTAGCCAAAGGAGTTGCCAGCATTGTAGCTATTCACGAAGGTTTGGAGCGCTTTGGGGAGGATGACAGGGCTGCCAGAGAGAGAGAGTCCATGGGATGTTTGGAAGACAACTTGATTGGACAAAGGGTTGGGTTGCGTATAAAAAGGCTCTAGGCCTGAGACCGTGCGGAAGTGCGTGACTACGTTTTGGTACGGTTGGAAGATAGGCTGAACACTGGCTGCAACGTTGATGACGACCATGGGTTCAACATTAAAGCGAGCGGCGATGACGCTACATTGCGATTGGTAAAAGTTGGGAGTGTTGGAAGAGGGAGTAATGGATGCGAGCGACTGAATGATTCCACCAGTAGTTGCCACGTTAATACCAAAAGAGCTGGCAGTAGTTTGGAGAGACTGCGTGCTGATGAGTTGCTGACCGCGGAACTGAATGGCGTTTTGAACAAACTGACAAGCCGAGACCATTGCGGGTGGTGCAATTGAAACCGAAGGCCCACTTGCACTCATTTGAGGGGCTGGTGCTCCCAAAACAACCGGGGCTTGCACCAGTGTCGCGGCAGGTGGTGGCACGGTCAAAACTTGGGCGTTACCAAGATACGAGAAGCTGTTTACCACCACGCTCGCTACTGAAGGAGCAGCGGGGTGTGCGGTGAAAGTACTGGCAGGTATTGCGTTTCCATTCAGCCTGTTACCATTGAGATTGCTGCCGCTGAGAGTGTTGCCATTGAGCGTGTTTCCATTGAGCTTGTTTCCGTTGAACGTGTTGCCGTCAAGCGTGTTGCCGTTGAGACTATCTGTTGGGATCAACGTCGGTAGCACTACATTGTTAAAAGTGTTGCTGTTGTGGCTGTCGCCCGGGATGGCGGTAGGAAGAAGAATATTATTGACAGTGTTGCCATTAAGACCGTCAGCCGGAATCACGGTTGGCAGGATAACATTAGCTCCAGCCGGGAAGACCACAGGTGCGCGAAACTTAACGTCCAGTCCGTTGATGAGGACAGGCGTCGCGCTCACCGCCGGGATGGCGCCCGAACCCTTGCCAACAGAGAGACTCGATGTGCTGAAGAAGACTGTGACTGCTGGAAGAGTGGCGCCCGCAGTGGCGTTGCACGTGCCAAACGTAAAGCCTGTCGCACTGATTGCGGCCTGATCGTCCACAGTCTGGAAGGTCCAAGTGTTGCCTACTGTGCTGGAGTTGGTGACACCAGAAGTGGATGCTGTTGAGCTTTGGTTCACGTTTGCGGGCTGGCGGTCCGTAAAGAAATTAGCCGTGATAACGGGCAGTCCAGTTTCCATCATGGGCGGATTACTTCCCAGCCCATTCACGGAAATTGCAGCGTTGAAATTTGCATTGCCAATTAACTCTCCGTCCTTTGTGCATTGGAGTCCCGAGATTCCATTTCCTGTCAAATACCAGATGATGGATGCATTGTTGGTTCCAGGAGCTTGAAATTGCGGTTGGAGTGCGTTGATGAGGATCGGGGTTGCGTTCACTGCTGGAGTTGCACCGGACCCTGTTCCAATCACGAAGCTACTAGTAACAAAGTCGATAGTGACAGCTGGAAGTTTTGCTCCAGTAGTGGCGTTGCATGGGCCCAATCTGGAGGAATCGAAGTCAGTCAGCTTCATCACAAACATCAACGCAAAAAGTACGCACAAAAAGTTGTTCGCCGAGATGGTGTTCTGGTCGTCGACTGTTTGGAAGCTCCACGTATTGCCAGCAGTCGTGGAGTTTGTGACACCCGCCGTAGATCCGGTCGTGCTGGTGTTCACAAGCGCGGGCTGACCATCCAAAAAGAAAGAAGCCGTGATTACAGGAAGACCCGTTTCCATCATGGGCGGGTTTGGTCCCACTGTGTTGACGGAGACGGAGGCAACAAAGTTGATGTTGGCCTGAAGATAACCGTCATTTGTACATTGGGTGCCTGTGACTCCAGATCCGGCCAAGTTCCAAACAATGGAACCCGCCATAATTTGCGCTGATGCAGTTGTCAATAATGGCAATGCCATGGATGCAAGAATGAGTAACATGCTGGAGTATGCAGAATGAGATATGCTATACAGTCAGGAAGCGAGCAAGCAGTTTATTTATAGCGGCACTATGAAGATCCTTTTCCTTACGCTGGAGCGCGTAATGTAATGTGAAATTTTGATAAGAGGGTGCTGATGAAACAAGGGTGAAACATGAACGGTCAAAGATATAATTACAATTTTTTGAGTTTGCCTGAACAAATTAATTTTGTCTTTGTCGTTACTAGAACGAAATTTCGGCCGTCTTATTTTCAAAATGACACGGAACGAATGTTAAGTATCAAACAGTGACGACTGACCGCGTCTCTGAGTACCCCCTTCGCCACAAATCTCCCTCATACAAGCCTGGCGGATGTTACATGCCTTCATTCGTGTCTGCATTTGCTTTCAATTGCTTTCCAACCTCCTCAACCGCCTGCATCATCCGATCTGGTGCATTCAACTGAGGCTTCCGATTCGTCGGCGCAACCGGCGCAACATAGCTCACACCAGGCCCCGACGCCGACGGCGCATCAGGAAAGTTCGCTGGCCCAGGCGGCGAAATCTCACCCTCCCCGCCAGTCCCGTTCACCCGCGGACTCGGGCTCGGGAACTTCTTCAACACGTGATCGCCCTTGTGAAGCGCCTTCTCGCCCACCTGTGCAGGAATGTCGTGCTCGTCCTCCGGGCTCGTGAAGCATGTCCAGTCCCAGTGTTTGCCCCACTTGAGTCGGTTGCAGTGGTTCTTGTGCATCATGTTTCCTGCAAGTATTGTGAGTTGGTAAGCAAGTAAGAATACGTAAGCATTAATGAACACGTGCGTTCAAGATACTCACCATAGGTAATAGGACTGAAATCCACATATACCAGGAACACAATGGTTAGTAGGACGCCCGCAATCATTATGCGCGTTGGGCGTGGAAGCCGATGCGTAAGGAGCTCGAAGAGCACTCCTACAGAGAGGATGGCGAAATACAAGGCAGGAAAGTAGTGGTGCAAGAACAGTTGCCGCTTCATCAGGAAAAAGGGAAAGTAGTGCAAGAACCATCCTGAGACAACGAGGATGGCAGCAGTCCATGCCTTGTACATGTGAACTAGTGGGGTATGTGAGTGACACCATGCTGAAGGAAAAAGCAAACTCAACTGTCATGTAAAATCGGCACACTACGCTTCAACAGCAACACTCCACTCCCAAGCAAGGTCAAGCAGCTCAACACCGCGAGTGTGCTTACCCACCACACAATTGGATTTCCCAGCAGGTAAATCTGCCGCGGCCCACCATTTTTTTCCGTCCAAAACAAGATCCCGCGGTTCAAGACAGGCCACTCAATTGGCCGCGACTCGTACGGGTGCTTTCCTGTGAGACCTTGGTTTACGGACCACATGGTCCCGTGCAGTTCCTTAAATTTGCGCCAGAAGCCTGGACGTTTGAAGTTGACGCGCTTCGCGTTTTTGGGTACTGAGACATTCATTGACGCGCGGTTATGCTCAAAACAACGTTTTACGGACGCCAATAGAAGAGGTCACTCAACGGTAATCATTCTCATTGGCCTCAATCAACCACACGCATCCCGCCCGGCGGTTGTTTTCAGCGCACGTAACTTCCTGTTGCTCGAAACCTGTGCTCGGAAAGTCAGCAACCACCCCTCAAAAGCAACCGCCAGCAACGCACCCCAGGCAGGGAGTTTCACGTCATGCGAAAACATTCCGCAACGTCGATTGTTTACATGGATGAAGCGAATCTTGGTGTTGATGGCCGTTATGGGGACAGGTTCATCATCATCGATCTTCTTGTCCGCAATGCGGATGATCCAGTTATCGTTCGTGTCACCCGCAAAACCTTCAGCACCGTAGCCAGAAACTTCCCAGTGGTGTTCATTCACTGTGGGCATGCATCGTCAGTGAGAAGCCATCAAGTTCAAAATTAGCTCGACTTACTAGTTACGGGAGCCTTGACGCCATGACTGTGCACCTTCTTGCCAGTTTTGATGTGAACTGAGGCCCCCAAGAAAGGAATTCAGAGACCCGATGCCTTGTGATTAAACACAGATGGCACACGCACCCAACCGAACAATGTCTCCATTCTTGACGTATTTGAGTTCCGTCACTTTCGGCTCGGTCACAGTCTCATTATGCTGAACAAGTCCAGGTAAAAGCAAGAATTCGCCATTTTCGTCTTCATGGTGGATGAGGTTTTAGTCTATCACCTCCACAACAAAAACACAAGCCAAAACACCTCTGAAAGGATACACAGTCATCTGCTGTTGCTTACTTCCATCAGGATAATCATGCGCATGCGAGTGCAGGTAACCTCCGTTCGTTGCATGGTGTCGAATGTGAATTCTGGACCCGAATGCAATGTCTCAAATTGCAAGGAAGAATTGTGAGCATCATATAGGTCAACGATCAAAACACGGAAATTGTAATACCGGAATAAGTATTGGGAATTTCATTGCCGCGCAGAGTGCTCTGAAACTCAGGGCTCATGAAGCCGCTGCCACCGCCCTTGTTGGGGAGTGCCCAAAAATGCACCTGAAAGAGAAAGGCATAGAAAGAGAGGGGGATAACAATCAGACAGAGAGCGCGGGCGAAAAAGTGGTCAACGAATTGTCGCTGTTCGAGAGGCTGACATCAACAGAACGGACCAGGCTGAAGTTTAAGTTTTCACAAACCGGCGACACGCGCAAGTCTCCTAGCACTGACCAAAGGTTGATCAAAGTGCTCATTCCGATGGTGGCGATCAAAAAGAGTCCAACCCATTTAACGCTGCCAGCGAGGCCAAGGCTGACACCTTGATTTCGCGCAGTTTAAGTTAAAGCAGTCCGACGTGGAATTGAAACGCACCTGTCATGACCAAAGGGTACCACCAGTTGAAAGTGAAAGGAGTTTCCTGGTTGGTCAGGAAGTCCGTCCACATCATGACTGTCAGTCCCGTGAAGAAAATCAAGCCGGAGTCCAGCAGAATGAGCCGCGATTGCCTTCGACGCGAAATCAAGTTAACGCTCTTGGCCATTCCGTAACAGATTCCATACTCGACTCCGCGAACCTTTCACCATCGACTTCGCGCGATACCATGATCAAACTCGATTTGGCGCGAAGCGGGAAAGCGCGAACACACCGTCGCGATGACTGCTCGCTTTATACTTGGATGCCTCAGATTATCGCTTTCGCGAGTAGTCGTCTTTTGCATTTCCAGAGAATGCTCGCATTTGCGGACAAATCTTCGCACTCGCGTGAAGATCGCCAAGCCATACGTATCGCCTCCGGCATCATACTCGCTCGCGTAGTTCATTTCCAAACTCACGTAATAAAGCCATTCTCAAGCGTCAGCATGAGCGCCGAAAGGACAGCTGAAGTGTTACTCGCACCAAAGTTGCGCAGGGTAATGTACGAGACGGGTACGAGCAACACGCCCAAGAGAGCAGGCAATAAGCGCATAGTGACGAAGGGAACATGGCTCGCCAGGTAGTCGTCGCCAATGTTTTCAAAGTAAAATGTGGAGTTGTATCCGCCGAGGAGTCCTGCGGCAGCAAAGAGCAGCTTTCCGAGCGGCGGATGCACATCCATGAAAAACTGGCCATTTATGTATCTTGGGAATCATCACATTATTTTGTTAATTGTGATGTGGACCATTAATGGATTGCACTTACTTTGTCGCAAACCCGCCAAAGTGGACTTCGTCGAAGACAACCTCATGCGGATTAGAAAGACGCAGCAGACGAACGATGAGTGCAAAGAACGTGAGGGCACCGATGATTTGCAGGTTTGGCAGCTCGCCCACGTCGCCAAACGTCTTGTTGCTCTGGACCTGAGAAAATTAGCGAAAAGGTTAAAGCAGAAGTTTGCAGAGGCTGGCGAGAGACTGGACGGGGGCTGGGGCGAACCTTCGAGTAGCGGTAGTTTGCGGTGCGCGCGGACGGCAGCGCGAGACCGTCGCTGTCCGTCTTTCTTCGCTGGCGCATGTTCAACGAAGACGCCATCGCTCTACTCGCAGTCTCGGTCTTGTCTCGGTGAACCGCACGCGAGTGTCACGAGCCTTGGCGGTGGGAGACAGTTTTTGGCTGCCAAAATGAAAGTCGTCCTCACCACCCCAAGGTGATGTCTTGGCAAGGACGTTACCGACTCATTCGGCGAGTGTGACGCAACCTACCTGTACATTGATTCACAAATTGTTATCAGGGATGACAAATTCAGTCACAGCCGCCTTGATGCAACCAAATATGATGATGCTTCCCTCGAATCACTGCTTGCTAACATGAATAGTGGTAAGATTAAGTCCACTTACCTTAAGCTCAGTATCGAATCAATGCTTGAAATGCCGAAGACTCTCATGTTCATTGCAAAGAATTCCATAATCGTGTACGCGTACTCAGCTTCATACTGTGTGCCAACTATCAAGTACTTTAGTAGGTTTGGCGTTCCTTAACTTGAATCAGCATACATTTTTGATAACACAGATGAATCTGGCAAAGTGTTTGATGTAGCAGGCATCTCCATGACCATTGAAAGTGTGTCTCGCCAAAGTCTATTCACATTCTCTGACAAGGTAGAATACATTGAGCCAGCTATCACAAGAGCAGTCCTCTCATTTGCTCACTTATCAAATGTGAAAGGCATTATTGATTCATATGAAGACTATACAGAGAGCGTGCGACATATTATCGACAATGTTGTAACCTTATCATATTGATTTTTAAAAATAGGCAACAATGGCTTGATTGATGTGTTACTTCTGAGATACAACACTACTTACAGCACTCAGTCTCTTTGCATAAGGGTTACTATTGATAGATTTGCTTTGAATAATGCCTGTTCCAATGTTGCTAACTGAATCACATGGGACAATATTAGAGCTAACTGGCCTATGTGATCCTGACATTGATTGTCTTGCAGCAAATCTACTAGGTCCAGATGCTGAGGATCCTGCGTTAATCATAGACTGTGATCAGTTACAGCACGCAGGTGTAACACTTACTGTCTCTCCTGTGGCATAGTCTCTCACCAGGAAATGAGTGAAGAAAGCAGTCACATTCTTTAATGCCTCCTCATAACTTCTCACAGTTTGAATTAGGGAGTATAGCTCCTCAAGTGAATCAGCATTATCATTGGTCTTTGTTATCTCAGAAACTGCCAGCTCAAGCTTGTTAGTGGCCTCATTCGCTTCTTTAGTGACCTTCTTGCATTTGATGTATAAGTGATTCAAAGTGGTGATAGATTTACTCCTATAATCTGCAGCAACATCAACCTTATCCTTGGAATACTTAGACATCTCAAGCTCTTTGAAGTAAAGGTTTAATTGTTTATGATTATCCATGTGCTTCTCCGAATACATCTTTGTAACAAACTGCTCTCTCCCAAATACCCTCTTATTGAATACCCTCCTCAATGCAGCTGCACTTCCTATCATCTTGACCACTCCAAATGAATATATGTGCCACTTCGACTCTCATGGTATTCTATCATCCTCATGCAACACTCTTAACTTCTTGTCTTCATCTGAAACACATGTTGAATGGTAAAGTGTAATATCTGATGCTGTAACAGATACATTCTTCTTCTCAAACAGTGTTTTAAACGTTCTTGCTACCCAAACAGGATGCTTATAAGTGAGCTTTGTTAGTTTACATGGTGAAATCATGCTTGCTTTCAGGTAACCTGTGGCAAATGACGCCACATAAATTGCCTCATCTCCCATACAATGAAGCATGAATCTCTTTGACCCTAGCACTGAGCTTGCTACTACGATTGAACTAATCAATTTGGCAAAGTGTGAAGTTAGCTTTGTCTTGATCGCATAGTCACACGCATCTATAGGGAACACACATTCAAGAACAGCATTCCTGCTTCTAGCCACAGGTACTCAATTGCCCTTGCTGCCCTCATCACCTTCAATTCATCCTCTCCACCTGTGAACTGAGCAAAGACTGACACTGATGGAGGATACTTAACACAGCAATCATGGTTGATAGTGAAGGTTGCTGCCGAATATGGTAGAATCTCTGATGCATAAGAGCTCTGCCCAATGATTATTGTGTCAATTGGAGTGTATGAAGCTATATGCAATAGATAGTTGATTATTCTGTTGTCCAATGAGCACATTGTAACTGAGTTCACTTCACATATGTATTGTTTAACTGCTTCCATAATTATGCTACTGACTCCATCAGTATTCCTTGTGTCTAACACCACATTCTCAATCTCAACATCTTTACTGAAGTTGACTCCTGTAGGAAGTGTGATGTTCAATCTCCTCTTCCATGGTCAGTGTGTAATTTTTTAGATCTAACACAACAGAGCCTCGCATTGCACAGTGTAGACTTAGACAGGTGTCTAACTAACGTTTGACCTGGCAGAAGATTTAGCACCCTTACTCTTCTCCTTAGAGATAAGCTGGCTGAGCTCGCTACTAAGCTTGTCATCAATATCCTCAACGAACTCGACTGTGTTCGCAAGGCCAGGTGAACAGGTCAAGGTGGTTCCAGTAACTTGCATGACTTGATGCCAAAGTTGAATGCTCTGTTAAGCACACCATCATTCTCAACCCTCTTCAGAGTTGCAGTTAAGCAGACATTTCCAATCAAGTTCTTACCTGCCATCTTGAGGAAGCTAGACATAGTAACATCATCCTTAGTACCATCTGAATGGACAAGTTTGGCAATCAGCTTGGTGTTAGACACATTAATGTTTACTCAAAGGTATCCATTGTGCTCTTTGCCCCAGTGATCTTTGTGATGAGACATCTGCAATCTGTGAGCTCCTTCAATGAACTCTCTCATCCACCCAATTCTGGCAAGAGGCAATCCAACAGAGAAGTAGGATCCACTATAAGAGGTTTGCTTGCCCAGAATCTTAGATGGCTTTGAGCTAATATCTCCAATATTCAATCCTTATTTGACAAATGCATTTCTTAACACAAAAAAAACAACTGCACTTCCATCTGGATAACTGATTCCAACAGGCATTGTGTCAGCAGGAGCAGGGCTAGATACCTTGGTTTTGAAGTTTGGCACCTAACAGTGTGCACAGAGTGGTTTCAATGTCAATAGGTGGCTTGTTGTACTCAAGCCTTGTCTGTATGCAGGAGTTCACAAATCTCAGGATGTCTAGATCTGAATACTGCTTTGGCAGTGGAGGAAGCTAAGTATCAATGGTGTTAAACTGGATGCATATGAATCTTCTAGTGAACCATCTCAATGGCAGGTCTTGGATCAGATACCACAGCTTATTACCACCAAATATGGCCAAACAGCTGATTTTCCCTGATATAGTTTCAGTTGCATGTGTATTGTTGCTAGTCAGCATCTTGCAGAACTCATTGCTTATCTTGTATCCATCAATGAGCTTGCAATCTCCATAGGTCACTAATGGGTTGTGTGCTCATATTTAATGACTAACCTGTGTTCAGATATAAGTTTCAGCACCTTCTTCTGCTTTGACGTCATCAAGTCTAGATAAGGCCCACCAAATGGGGAATCATGCACATAGAATCCCAGATTATGTGGATCCTCATCAAGCACATCCTTTATGCTAAACACTCCAATCATCATACAGCTGTAAATATTTATTTGCACACAATGGAGTCTTACATCAACAGAGTTTGGACACCAATCTGGTTTGGAGTTGAAGATAGCCATAGGTTTGATGAGAAGTTTTGACTGTGACAGAGCAGTTTATACTCTGAGATGTAAGCTAATCAAGGTATATCTTCAAGAAATTCAACATAGACATCTCAGTATTGCTTGATTATGCTCCACCGACTTGAATGGATCATTATGTTGGAGACCAGTCTTATGTTGGATGGGTTAACAAGATAGCCAGGCCACAAAAAAGTACAATTAGAGCTAGTAGTGTGATTGGTTAAGGTGCACTTCTGAGGCCTTCAATGAAGCTGGGTGAATATTTACCTGTTCCATCCTTTTGAGTGTTCAGTTCAGATATTGGGCAGTCAACTGTGTTGAGAGGAGATGGATTTTAATTGCCAACTGATTCACTGATTAGCATAGCTATTGTTACAAGTGGTAACAGGTATTCTGCCAGATATATGGGAGGCAAAGTTGATATTGACAGAGTTGCTCCAACCAGTGATTATGAAGTGGCTAAGCTTAAGAACTCAAATCAGCTAGCCACTTGGGCCTTATGTTTCTGATCTCCAAGTGTCCGGACTTTGTTGTGATACATAATGCCTTCAAGTTTGACCTAGTTATTCTAGCTGCTCACTGTTTGCCTCATCTAGGCAAGTACTTCAAATCAGTGTCTCTAGGTAAGAACAGGAGTGGATGTGATTTAGACATCATGGGAGTAACAGTTATTGACACTTATCATTACCTGTCTAAACTTGGTGAATATCCAAGCTTGAGTCTAAACGGCTTAGCCTTAAAGAAGGGCATTCCGTTGAAGCTTGAGGTTGATACATCTAACATTGACACCTCTAATGACAAATGTTGACCTATCTGACATGATCATTTATAATATGTATGACTCTTACTTGCACATTGCTATTGCTTACAAATGTCGCATCATCAACAAAATAGTTGCAATGTCAACCATCTTTTGTGCACCTATGAATGATGTCACACGGTTGATTCATCAGTGGCACTCTTGTTGGTTTACTCCTGTCCACTAATGCCAGGGATAACATGAAGGCCATTCAGTGGAAAAAGGAGGAGATGAGCACTACCAAGTATGTCAGTGGATTTGTCATGCCACCCCATTCAAGGTATTCACACAAACATAATCATATTCAACTATTCATTGCTATACCCTTCACTGATTATATTGGCAAACATCTCATCAGAAATGGTTACATTTATAAAGGATCCAGTTGCAAGAGTGTTCTGGATGGATTACTTTGGATTCAGTGAAGACGACATTCACACAGATATGGTTGATGTTAAGTTCAACAATGAATACATTTGTGTGGCAATTGATAGTGAAATGGGCATTATCAATAGAAAGGTTAAGGGTATTTCGTGTGAAGTTATGAACTTTCTCATTTCAAGGAGGAACTCATTGCAGAACAGAGACCTGTGAAGGATGGGCACTTAAGATCAGTGCAAACAGTTATTGTGGTGCTTTAGGTTCAAGTACATCCTGTATTGGATTGAGATTTGCAGTGGCTGCTGTAACTGCACTAGGCAGAATGGTTATCAAGAAACTCATTACATTTGTCTCAGAATCTGGGTTCATACTGTTTATGGAGACACTGACTCAGTGTTTATTGAATGCCCAGATCACTTGGCTGAAGACAACATGAAGAATGTGAGACAATCAAGGGATTGCTTGCCAATCATCATGATTCATTGAAAAACACCATCTTCTCAAAGGTTGTGCACATATATGAGAAGATGTACAAGAGCTTGATACTAATGGCAAGAAGAAAGTTGTACTTCAGAATCAATCAGATGTCCCAGGGTCTTCTCTTATCCCACAACAGGCATGCGGTTGACTGGCAGCAATGGGTGTGGGACAGCATCATACTGCAG